>WAAD01032565.1:22877-46726 GCA_013389945.1 Fregata magnificens | reverse complement strand
GCCCCGGGCCGCGGCTCTGCCCGGCCCGAGATCCCTGCAGCAGCGCGGGTTCCGGGGCGGCGCGTGGGGAGAGCGGGAGCTCAAACTTGGGCGAGATGGGCCGTGCGAGGCAGCGCCTCAGGGGAAAGGGCGCAGCGCCTCGGCGCCGCACGCGAGGCGGCTCCAAATTAATGCTTTTATCCGCTTTCTCGACGTTTTCCAGGAAACACCGCTGAGGAACAGCCCTAGCCCTCCCAACAGCACCGGAGGCACAATTGACAGCGATAGCTGGGACCCCCGGTTCAATGACATCCCCTCTTCGGTTTCCCTGCCCGCCAAGAACAGAAAGAACTTCAGTCAGCTTAAGCGAGTGAAACCCTACGGTTCCCTGTTCCAGCGGGCAAAACCCAGCAACTTCCTGCCAGAGCGAAAGCAAATCGATAAGATCAGGAAGAAGAAAAAGCTGAAGAGGAGGGAAACAGAGGTGTCTGCAGAGGAGGACTACGAGGAGAAGCTGCTGGAGCTGGAGGCGGAGGACTCTTACACAGAGACGCCAATGAGCCCCTCATCTGAGGGCGACCCTCAGTCTGCGACCGAGCACTGCTCAGTGTGGGACTCTGACACACCTTCCGGCGTCTCCTACCCTGCCGTGACAGCCGAGCAGGCGGTGGAGATCCAGAGCGTGGGCAAACGAACGGTCATTCGGCAGGGCAAGCAGGTGGTCTTTCGGGATGAGGATGGCACCGGCGATGACGAGGACATCATGGTGGATTCGGGTAGGTGGCCTGGCTGTCAAAAGAGGCTTAGCCGGGTGGCAGCGGTGGTGCCGTCGCCGATCTCTTTAGTGCTTTACTTGTAGCATGAGGGGTAACGCCAAGGGGCGCTGCCTGGGCAGAATTAAGTAGCGGTTGGGTTTTCGGGGGCATGGGGTGGGGGGGTTGGTTGGCTGCTTTTGCAATGAACCGAGTGAAAAGCTGTGACTTTACAGAAGCGGCTGGTTCTCCCCTCCTGGATTACGGCCTCTCATGTACTGCCGAGAGTCTCTTCCCACGCAAGAGAGACTAGTTTCTCTTAAGACCTGGAAAAATCAGCAAAGTGCCCGTCTTGGAAAGCCGGGTAGTTAATTTAGCGCGAAAGGAGAGTAACCTCCCAGTGCGGCTGAGAGGCGTTGGCCGTTAAAAACGTAGCTTGCCGTTTCTCTTTGCAGATGACGACTCGTGGGACCTAGTCACTTGCTTCTGCATGAAGCCTTTCGCTGGGCGGCCGATGATCGAGTGTAACGAGTGCCACACCTGGATCCACCTCTCCTGCGCCAAAATCCGCAAGTCAAACGTCCCAGAGGTCTACATATGCCAGAAGTGCCGGGACTCCAAGTTTGACATTCGCCGTTCGAACCGCTCCCGGACGGGCTCGCGCAGGCGCTTTCTGGACTAGGGGAGGGAGACACGTGCTGGTGCACTGCTTGGGCGGGTGGGCGAGCTGTGGACGCCGGCCGGGAGGCCGGGGAGAGCTCCCCCGAACTGCTGCTGCTCAGGCTGAAGGGCTGCCCAGCCGGCCTGTGCTAACGAGGGACGAGGAATCGCCAAGTCGTGGGCAGCCGGGGCTGGAAGAGGCCGACTGGTCAAAACTGCTGCTAGATACCGATTAGCTCAAGGGACAGACTAAGCTCTCTGGGTTCGGTGGGGTTTTGTCCGGTTACAACTATGAATTGGGTGATGTCTGGGGAATGTATAATACCTTTGCCACGTATGTTTTCTCATCCCATCGGGAAACTGCAAACCTTCTCTGTGCTAGGAAACTTCTCCTCCTCCAAAGAGGGAGGAGGAGGAGGAGGAGGAGGGAATCTGCGTGAAGAGTCTGAAAAGTAAATGGCCATGTGTTTTGATTTTAATGTAATATTATACCTGCCCATTCGTCCGTATATATCAATCTTAGATGTTCTAAGGCTCCGTAGGAGTGAGCGTCAATGCATACCGACCTCTGCGCGATCTGCCTCCTCTTCACCGGGCCCGGGCAGTAGGGGAATTCTGTGATTTGGCATCGTTCAAGTGAAAACGGGACTTCTTCCTGCCCCGAGAGACCGGCGCGCTTAAAGAAAGAGAGCAGCCCTTTTTCTGATCAGGCAGCGCTGGGGATTAGTGACATCGGATTTCTTCCTAGAAGGTCTCTTCTTACGGTGATTTTTCGTGACTTTGTTTTGCATGATCGGCTCAAATGTGTGTATGGGGGGGATACCGTTTGCTCCTTTTCCTGGCCCCTTGTTAAACTCTAAGGTGCTGTTTTAAGACGACGATGACTCTCCCTTTTCTCAGCCCAGAATTCAAACGTGGACTGTAAAAGGGGCCGTAGTAAACTTAGAACCTGGCAGGTCTGGTTTGGGATTTGATCATTTCCATCTGAGTACTACAGCTGAGTTGACTTTTGTTTTCGCTGTTTGTTTTTTGAGACTGGATTTGTAATCAAAAAACCGGAATCTTTAACCTATTGGTTGCAAATTATACAGATAAAAGCAAATGCAGGCTATGTAGCTAGCAAGATGAAGTGCAATGAAGATCCATCTGGTGTGGGGGAGGACAAGAGAGCGCCGAGGGCCCCGCCGACACTGCGGTCCCTCGATGGGACTTCCTGGGGCCTTGGGCTGAGGGAAATGATCAGAAACGCGACGGGGAGTTGAGGCTCCATACGCAAGGCCACCGAGATGGCGGTGTTGTTCCTCAGTGACCAACCAGAGTGAGCCGTACATATCGCACAAACTCGGCTTATCTTTCGAGGTATTTCTCTGCAAGTTATGCCTGATGAACGTTGTGTTCTGTCCGGCGAGACTCTGAGGCAAGGGGAGTCACTGGCTGGTACCGCGGCCGAAGCGAGACTAGCCGCGCTGGTAGGAATGTGTCCACGTTAGTCCTGCAGATAGATACACCGCATTAGACCACCGCCTTATCCGAGTACTGGCTCATCAGGAGATGCATCCTGGCGATGACCAAGGGTCTTTCCAGTACACAGAGTCAGGCACCCTCCTTCAGATGTCTGACACGGGGCTGCCAAAGCTTCAGGCAGACAGTCCAGCGCTGCAGTGCCCTGGGGCTCTGCTGCGGGGGACGCGGGGGCGTGAGAGGTCTGCCGGCTTGGGTGAGGATGACGAAGCTGCACGACGTGCAACTGTTCTTCAGTCCTGCTTCCTTATAAAAATCCCGTTCCACCGAGCTGCAACAACTGACTCTGGGTTCTGAAAACCAGCTCCAGCTTCTGTAAAATCTTAAGACCGTGACCGTGGTATGCTGCCTTCCAGAAGCTTTGTGGAACCACCGAGGAGTTTGCCAAAGACTTGCCCCCGACGGCTGCCTGACTGTTCTTTGCAGCCAGAAAAATAACCAAAGTTCTCAGATGCTGCCATTTCACTCTGCAAACAGAAAGGCTCTGGAAGATCCCAGTCGCAAGCTGCGTAAGGGCTGGACCTGCTCTGAAAACTGGTATCTCTGTGTTTACAGCGTGTCTGCAATTCAACTGGACCTCCGTGGAATGCGTTCCTGAAGCTTTTATGGGAGAAATGGCGAACTGCCAAGCGAACTGCCTCTTTTTCACAGAGGTTCGATACTAATCGATGTGACTGACTCTTGTTCTGTTACCTTTTCAGATTTATCCCAGTAGATGGTGTCTGACAAGTCCAGCACGTTACAATATCAGCAGAGAGAAAAAAAAAATTACATCTCCATTCTTTTAGTTCATCACTTTCAGCCATGTATAATTATAGTTTAATTCAGAACTTTATTTTTTCATTAAAACTGTTTTAATGAACCATGTTTTTTTCTGAAATGTGAAACAAGTGAACAACGATTCTGTTTTATTCCAAACTCAGGAGACTGCTGTTATGATTTACTGGTGTGTAAAGCAGTTGTGCCAGGTGGCAGCAAGACTTGACGCTTCAAGCGCTCTTCCCTAAACAATACACAAAGTCAGGTATGGATAGGAAGTGCTCCAAACGTATCTTTCACGTGCTGACAGGTATCCCCACCTCTTTGTAGGAGTCGCTCCTTGCCCAGCCTTTGCTGTGAGTAGGATAAATGGCGGTGGAGCCCAGTCGCTGGTGCAGGGACAAGCACAGGGCAGAGTGATGGGAGGCAGGCGATGCCTGCTGCTGCAGGAGCCCAGAGTGGCCGAAGGCAGCTGGGACGGTGCACTGGCCGCGCTGATGGGGACCGGCCGAAAGGTGTGAAGGCTGGTGCGAGCCCGGGGGGAGAGGGCTTGGGTCAGGACACCTACGGTGTCGGCAGCGCGCGGTCCTAGCAGGGGTTCTTCATGGAGAGCGCCTGAAAGGCAGGCTCGGTGCATACAAGCCTGGTGCGGGGCAGGGCAAATCATGCCAGGGGAGACTGCTGGCCAAGGTGACCCCATGCCAGTCCCACCTGCCTGAGAGCCAGGTTCCCTGCAGGACCGGGCACTGCAGCCTCAGAAACAGACCTTAGGCTGTGCTGCATCTGCCTTGCAAAGACTGGCCTGCTCAGCCAGACCCAAACCAAAACCCCTTTAAACCCTCTGGGAGCTGTGCTGAAGGAGAGCACGGTCCCTCCCACCCCTGCCCCACCGCAGGGCGGCACTGAGGACCCCAAACCACCAAAGGGATGCTGGTGCCTTGGTGCCACCCCTCAGCTGTATACACCACGACCTCAAAGGCACTGCTGCTCAGCCAGCTGCGTTCAAAGCAGCTGCCTTAACACCTTGGCAAACTTAGAAGATGGCTCGACTCTTTGGAAATGGCACTGGATCATATTAGAAGCTAAGCTGTGGTTGCTCATAGCTTCTATCTTAATTGTATTTGTAATTTTGTATTATATAGAGTGATAAACAGAAGTCCCGGAGGAGTTGTAGCTGTAAAATGGCAGCTTCTCACTAGAGCAGAAATGGTGGTGTTGAAAGCGGCGGTTTCTCGAGTGGGGCTATTCTTACAGTCTCTAAAACTTTGCACTGGTAGAAAATAAGGAAGAGAGAAGGAGGTGGGCTGGAGTAAGTATTCAGCAGGAGAGACCGACCCAATACCTGGCTCCAAGGGAGGGGACGGACAGGACAAGCAGCGGACTCCACTGTGTGGACACAATTCAGCAACGCTTGACAATTACAAACACTGCGGGGAAGCAAAAATGGAGCTCAGGCTTTAACTACTGCAGAGAAGAACCTGCTGCAGCAGCCTCATGGATGGGAAAGGGCACTTGCAGTACTTGAAAGGCGGTGGAAAGCAAGAGTCTGCATCCTTGCTGGGCTGATCTGGCAGGAAAAAACAAGCTATATACTTTTTATGATGTTTAGCCAGGGAACGGGGCAAGGCCTGCGTCGGTATTAATAGTGAGGGATTTTACTTCAACAACAGTCGTAAATTCAAATGTTCAAAGTACAAAGTTAAGGTTCATCTGTCCCTTGCACAAACTTCTTTGCAATTAGAAAGATAACTCTGCGGTGCTGGGGGCAGACAGCATAGAGGGGGAAGGCAGGAGAACCGAGTTAGTTCTCTGACAAGAACACAGCTGCGATTAAGAGGAAAGCACCTGCTTGACTCCAAGCCCTGGCTGGGCAGCTGAGCCATCTTCAGGTATGAACATACTGGTTGAGTTGCACCAGAGGAGGCTTAGATGGTTTTTACAGCAGAACTGGTGCCTGGAGCTCTGGCTCCTTGTAGCCTTTCAGTGGCTGGGCCACTCTGGGACGTGGTTGACAAAGATGAGAGCACACACAGGAAGAACAAGGGAAGACTCTAAAAGGTAAATCCTAAACCTGTATCTCCACCTCAAGAATTTCCAGTTTAAAGGCTCTGGCTGAAAAGACTAGCATGTGTTCCCAGATCCTCATTAAGGTATTTTAAACATTTGCTGGGTCAATTAGAGACTGATGTGTCACCTCACGTTTCTATGGCATTCTAGAGTTTGCACCCAAAGATGCTACCCTGTTACAGGTTTTAACCGCTGGAGGAGGAACAATGCGCTCTGCCCCTCAGCAATGTTATTTTTCAAGTGTAGAAATACCATGGGACATCTCAAAGTACTGAAGCCATTTTTAGAATCACATCGCTATTTCTCTACGTTTTAACAGAGACTATGCAAGAAAACACTTTCATGACAGCAGAAACTGTATCTCAGGAAGTTGTCAGAAACGAGAACTGTTTTATTATGCAAACTTTTTTAATGAAAACACTCCTCAGTGTCATTGCTCTGCTAGACACAGGGCTATGCTAAGATTCTTCTTTGTAATTAGCAGTAAATGTGCTGTCACTATTTTGCACTTGCTTATGTAAAACTTAATTCTCAGTACTCCTTCTGGGAGTATTTTGCCACGTCCTAGTCACTACAGACTGGCTCTCACCCTTGACCACATACTTCATGCAGTGACAAGACATGAAAAAGGAATTTCTGGTGGAGATTTCTGCCCAGTTCGACTAGTTACATGTGCAAGCAATCAACAGAGCTCAATAAGCAGGACGTGACAGAGGGTGCAGTTACACTTACAAAACTTGCAACCCTTGCTTTTCAGGAGTTTTCAAGAGTGTCCTACAGGTGCAAAGGGAATGTGGGCTATGTTTCAGCTGAATATAATTTATTGCACATTTTACACTTAATTTTGGATCAACAGAACACTGGTCATAAGTGAAATAAAATCCTGCACCAGGAGCTGGTCACAACTGAAGAGTTTTGGTTTTGATAAAAACAAGCGAACACCCCTTCACTGTATGAACTTGTTTTTTTGGAGCAGGGGGAGCATCTCTTTCAGACTGGCTCAAATAAGTCTGCTTTTGGAAATCTAATCCTCCTGTTACACTGACTTGAGCAAAGAGAACCCCAGCTGCACAGAAAGAGGGGCCAGGTACGTGTCAGGAAATGATTCGTGGTAGTAGTTGTCAACAGCAACAACAGGCTGCCAAGATAGGTTTTTTCTCCCCTCTGTCTCTCACATGTAAGCAACGAAGGCTGTTCTAGAAATCACCAAGAGCAGAACTGTGACTGAGAAACAGCCACGATTATTCCTTTTCTCTATGAAAAAGCCTCGGTAGTGTTGACGTACGCAGCGTGTAGTAGATAGTATAAGGCTGCCGTTTCCATCTGCTGTGTCACTAGACCAGGACTGCCCTTTCTGCTGGTAAATCACTGGCATGGGTTCTATGCAAGATTAATCCAATGGATTTATGTCGTAACTGATGCTTTTTAGAAAGGGCAGCTGAATTTTACGTTTTCAGCTCTTTACCCATTTGGCATCTCTCCTCACTTTGGTCTGGTTTACTTGTATAAACTACGTTCCTCTTTTTCCTAGAAATAAATTAGATGGGAGGAGATAGTTGCAGCATCAGAATCAAATGAAATGAACTGCTGTCCTTCTCCCCTACTTGCTTTCCTCTTTTCTTGAAAACCTTGATAGTACGTGGTTCTAGGTGGCAGAACAAGTAATAAGATTATTATACCCCGTGTCCTTCTCTGTAAGAGCAGTGTTTGAAATGAGCAGCTGGACGGATTCGTGCTGAAGAGGTCCATGTTACTAGAAAAGGCAAAGGACTTCATTTCCAATATACCTGTTCTTAACAAGTACATTTCAAATACAGATTTGAGACGGAAAACAATCTCTGTCCTCTTTCCAACAAAAGGATTTACACAGAGGCCTTCCACGAGGTGGCCAGAGAACTTAACTTCCCCTCAGGAGCAGAAAAAGGGATGTTACCTACCCCAGGAAGTATGTGGAGAAGTGAGAACAACAGGTCTTCTTCCCTGCTCAGTGCAAGAAGATATATGTGAGACCGCACAAACGGACTGTGGCCAAATCACAGCAGGAAAGACATGGCTGCATGACGGGTGGTGCTCAGTGCCCGCTCGCACAACCTCAGCAGAAAGCACTGCGCATTCAGAGTCACGTTGCTTTATTGGTTACTGAGCCACAATTCAGAGAAGTATTGCCTTGGAACCACCTGTAGAAGCAGGTTCTCTCATTTTGTCTCCTAACATAACCGGTAGGACACCACCTGCTATATGGATAGTAAAAATAGAAATGTCTCTGTTCAAACTTGTAGCGTCCGGGGGAAGGTTTTGTAGTTTCCGTTGACCTGGGTACCATAACGGACGCGCACACACTCTCATCAGATTAGCCATCTGCATCGATTCTGTGAGCTGTTGGATGAGAACAATAAATGGATACACGCCACTTCTGTCAGATGAGACACATCCTAGCTCGAACCTACCACTATACCAGGGAGAGACAGGAACGTTTCTGGCTGCTAATTGAACACGATTCATATACACCTCCAATGCACTTATGGAAGCTTTGTAAGTTGGATATGCTTCTTAAATTGGGCCAGGAAGCTGGTCTAGAGTAAACATGAGGTTTGCGCCCTTTAGCCAACTCCCCAGACCTACAGGGCTACCAGTAAAACTTGTGACCAGCAGATACCGGTTTGACAAAATTATTCTGGCAGGGAAAATGTTCTGGCAGATAGGTAAACGGGGGTGAGGAAGAAATCTGGCTCAGGCCTCCACCTTGCCTTCATAGATTCAATTCAGTCCTCAAAGGGCAATCCAATGCTGTGAATTGCCTGGCAGGGACACCAGCAGCTGTAGGAGGCCTCTGCTTCTAACTCCAGCTAGATATATAAGGTTAGATGGTATAAACAGCTGCAGGGGTGCTGCTGAGCTCTTTTAGGTCATACTCCAGAGGCATATCATGGTCAGTCCATTTCTGTAACCCCAGTTCTGAACCCCAGAACCCCAGTTCTGTGTGCTTTGCCACACAGAGTTGAAGCAATCCTTTACTGGTTCCTGAAGGAAGAAGCAGGGCGGTCCTTGCTACTTACATTGCTTTGGTATCCTAAGGGCCTCATTGTCAGCTGACATCACTTGGTGCAGAACTCCTCGGAACTGATAAAGCACTTTCAAACTCTTCTCCTCACCCACGCAGGGGTCGTAGAAACCCGGCAGCCCAGCCTTGAACCAGAGAAGGACAGACTGAGCATCAGGGAATGGACTTTCACAGCTCTTGAACTGACCAAAAACATTTATCAGTGCCAGAAGGAGGTGTCATTTACAAGGAGGGGGAAAAAAAAAAAAAAGTTTTGTTGCCAGTGAGATGAGGTGAGAAGCTAAGGAGTTGCCTCCCCAGTGGCAAGTTCTAAATGCAGAGGAGAGCAAATCAGGGGAGTGGGAAGTTTCTGGTGTACAGCCCCAGAGTCTGTAACACGCACTGTCCCATGCTGCAAATACGGACACGCTCTTTCTTTGGCACTGGAAATGCCCAGAGAAACAGAAGTTCCTGGAGGTTCATAACACCTGGTATATCAACGGCTTCTGTAAATTGATCTCGAGTCACTAGCTTCAAGTACACTGGAGAAATCCCCTGGTAGGACAGCATACGGTCTAATCAAAATTCTGAGTCACGCATTTGAGCTCTTGAGTCTGGGCTTTGACAGAACAGCTACATACCTTGGATGCCTCTGTAAGGATGAGTTTAGAGTCTTTCACCAAGCACTGCAGGGGCACAGTCACATCTATTACTTTCACCTTCTCATTCTTCCTGCTGTTGTCATTAACGAACTTCCCATACCAGGCATTCACTACAATCAAACCTGCATTTCACATGAAATCACAGATGTGATGAAAGGCTTCCCACCAACAGGTAGGCAGACACCGATGAAAAGACCATCCCGGCATTTTCTCTTGCTTTCAATGAGATTTAAATTTTCCCTGCCTGGATCCATGCTTCTCAAGACAGAAGCGCATTTCTACTTGGGTGTTTGTTAGCAATCTTCAGCGCTAGGACAGAATGACATGACTTCAATGCCACACTGATGTGACAGTCCAAGTGGATGTCAGTCCACTTTGGAACATTCTCTTGGAAATTGCTAGCAAACATCAGAATTCTGATTTCCATTATGATCCAGGGGCAAACTGCATAAGAGACCAGTGAAACCTAAACTTCAGACTATAACTGTTGGACGTATTTATACACACACCTCTCTCTAGTGAAGAGGTGAATCCAGACTATTGTCTTCACCCTGTTGATCCACCTCACAGCATGTCCCAAGATAATATTCAGAATTATCGGAATGGAACTTCCCCACTACGTGTGCAACAGCAGTTACGCTGTGCTTCATTAGGGGTGGAAATGAAGAAACGATACCTTGCATTTCTTCCCCTCAACCACCCAGCCTTTGTATTGTTCCCTCCTCTCTCCAAATTTATGGAACAAGTAAACAGTGTTGTAATCTTTACCCATTCTGGCCTCCTCTGCTTCAATTATCCTCCGAACAGACTCCTGCATTAACCGGACCTGTCACAACACAAGGGGCAGAGCAAAATCAAGCAGTGTCAGACACTGTGTCCAAAAGAGAAGAGCCCAGAGTGAAAACAGCTTCCTTTAACTAAGGGGGATTAGTTACTGGAAAGACTTACTGCAGCTTCAGCCTCCTGCTTCTTCTGAAGGATGTCGCTGGCTGTACTCTCCCTTTGCTTCTCCAGCTCTCTGGCATAAGGAAGTCAACATCACATCAGGTCTACACAGTGGATGGGATTCAGCCCCAAAGTGGCAGATGCCTACTTACCCACCCCAATTACAGCTGACGCACAACCTCACACAAATGAGCTCAGTTTTAAGGTTCTTCCCCACCTTTCGAGACATTTTTGTAGGCTTCCAGAATTCAGTAGTATTGATGATGTAGTGAACCACACTGCCTCAGCTGGATATCCCAGCCTTTGCAGCAGGCTGCCAGAAGCCCGAGTGGGACTTCCCAGCTCTGAATTTAAAACACAGTCTTGCGAGCTCACCTCTCCTTTTGTGCCCTGAGGTAGGGTTTGATGATTAGCCTATGCATGGCGAAGTAGATAACTAGAGGTCCCACGGTGGCATAGAATACAGCACTGGGAAGCAGCTGATCTGTCAGGTGGACAGGGAAGAAGTAGGTCTGGCTAGCCCTATTCAACCTGGAACAAAAAAAAAGAACAGAGTGACAGGTAAGAGGAAAAGCAGAGTTTAATGTCCTTGATTAAGTACACTTAGCAGCAGTGTATGCTGCTGAACAACTGCTGAACTAAAGGAGAGATGAATTATGAGCTCAAAAAGGTGAAAATCTGATAAACCGCAACAAGACAATGCTAAGACAGACAGCTGACGCCGCCACCTAGAGCCAGACTTTTATGTAGCAGACATCTTTTGTGATAGTACCTGGCCATTCTAAAGCAGTTTTTTAATCTTAGGAGAATTTATTTGGTCATTAATTTCACCAGGGAAAGGGACCATCATCATCATCAAGGGAAAAGAAAATGCTTATTGAGAAGGTCTATGTTCACAACACTGGCATGTGCCTTCAAGGAAGGATTACATTAATATTTTTCTGATGCTTATAATACTATTTATTTTAGAAAACGTTCCTTTTCTCGGGACAGAGGTCTTCTCGGCTTTAAGTTTCTGCATCCTGTCACGCCCTCTGCTGGCACCCATTAAAAGTGCACCACAGTACAGGAACCCTTAAAGGGCTCTGCCCCTCCCTGTGAACTGCATCTTGTTAATAGTATCATCACCTGTATTAGTTGACCATAATTCACTCATTCAAGTATATACTTGTGTACTGTGTTATAAAAACGGAACGCAATTAAATCCATTTCTACTAATAATATTTACAGAAATCTTCCATCCACTTACCACAATGCTCCAAACCTTACTTTAAGCTGTATTTTCAGAATATTTTGATGCACACACACACACACTAGTCCTGAAAGAGGTGGCTCAGGCTCAGAGTAACACCGGCAGAAGGCACACATTGCATCCGATGGGCACCACTTGTATTAGAGGTGAGGGCAGCTGCAACCTTTCATAGTGATATATCAATATACCTGTATTGCCCTAAGATTGGGACCTTCCCACCTGAATATTGGAAATAGAATAATGCAGGTTATGGGCAGCCTCTGCAATTTAGAGTTGTAATCTTGAACTGACTTGATTTTCAAAGACACTCCTTGGGGAACACCAACACTGACGGTGGCTCCTAAAATGCTGTGCCTGGAAATCTTCCGCTCTGCTCCATACTCCACTATGGTCCCAAAGAAACCCGCCCTAGAACAACAGAACCAAAAACTGGTAAGACAGGGAAGACTCTTGAATTTCTCTTTACTGAATCCTGGAATTCCCCAACGAGTAAAACATAGAGATACATCTGCGTGCAGCGGATGTTGGCTACTGGAAGATTCACGGTGTACCTACAAGGTGAGATTAGCCTTTTCAGCTTATAGAATAGTAAACAGCCTACAAGAACTTCTGGCTTTCTTATTGGTGATGATACAGAGATAGCACACACAAGTATTTTAAGTTCCACTCATCCTAAGACGCACGCAGAGCTAAGCCCCCGAGACATTCACTTCGGCATTTACCAGATTTAATTAATGAAAAGCAGATTCCCCAAGACCAGAAAAGCATTTCATTTGCATGGAACCCGGAGGCCTACAACAGCAGGAGAGGACAGATTCTTCAGGCTTTGAGCAGTATGAATTTCCTCTTGCACACTTACTTGAGAGAACCCTTCACTCGTGTTTGATCCTCATCCTGAAACTTATGCTGATAACTGACCATCATGAAAGAATGGGGGATTCCCAGCTGAAATACAAGAGGCACAAATGTATGAAAACGTATCCTCGGCCACCACTGAATGTTCCCCCAAATTCTCTTTCTTATCCTTTAAGTGGAACAGAAAACATATCAGTGCTTGCCACATACTTGTCACAGCCTGCAACCGCTGCAGTCTGTGTTGTGCATCCTGACCCTACTCTGAGCTGATCCACATTAAATATGACAACGTTGGGTGCAAAGTGTTGTGCTCTGCCAAATGCAGCTGGTTACCTACCTTACATGTTCGTACCAGACAGTACTAACTGCTCCATTATCCTCTAGCCCCAAGCCAAAAAACTGCTGGGATGGAAAAGCTGAGGCACTTCTCCCCCATGGGGCGGTATCACTGTCCCCTGCGTACAGCAACAGGACTCTCACCTGTAACGCCACAGTGAAATGGCTGGTTTTTGTATCCCGGACAATACTAGTGTTCATGGCTGACTGGATGCCCCATCGCCACTGTAAGTACCCCATCGTGTTCTTGTCGAGGTTGCGGGCTAGGACTGTGGTGAGGCCTGGGCGGATCCCACGGGACGAAAACTGCAGGGCACAGTTTGTAGTGATGAAACTAGGAGAAATAAGGAAAGCCTCATCAGTGATAAAACACAGGCTCCCAGAAGGCTTCAAATTCCTTCTTTCCCAGGCGCCTTGCTGAATATGCAGAGACTATCCTGCAAAGAGCATGACCCCTGAGGGTTTCAGGAAAAATTCAGAACTAATTTAGACTGCACTGACCACAGCACCGCCCAGAAGAGCGGGGTCATGCCCTAGTTTATTGGTCTGGGCCACAACACTGCAGCCAATGCAGCAAGCTACCTTTCAGCCTTTGCCCTTCTTGCCCTATGCAGATAAAGTCCTGGTCTTCTGCAGAGGCAGCACACTTGGCTGCTAGACGATAGCAACCCTGCTATTTAATAATCCTCAAGGATCAGCTCCAAAAACGAGCATTAAAGGACTCTACAGGGAACAAGATCCCTGTATAAGGTCTGAGGAATGGCATATTTACTAAATTAGAAAATATAAAAAGAAGGAAGTCTACACCGGCACCTACAATGCTCTAACGTACGTCTTCAATCACAACCCTTACCTCTCTCAAGGTAAGAAAAGCTCCTTTGCAACTTGAGACCTCTATTCATTTGTAAACAGACACCACACTAACGGCAAATTTGGCATTATTTCCCTAAAATATGACATATCATCTCCTCTTTTGCTGCCAGAAACACCGTCTCACACATGGAAGCCCCAGAAGAGCTCCCCAATTTTTTGTTCTGCTCCCAGAGCAAACTTCTGTTGCTCTGATTGTGAGATCACGCCTCAAGTATCACGAATTCATGACAAGATCAAATACAAATCTAAGGATGTGGAACACAGACCTTCCTTAAACTGGAAGCGTGAAAATGAAGGACATCAACACACAAAAAGAATACAAGCGTTTTGATCAGTACTAAAGCACGGCCTTCAGTCTAAAGAAGAAATACCTTATTTTGTAGGACAGAAAACACATCCAGAATTAACATGGAAGAGAATTCAAGCTGTTTAGTTCCTTAGTGTGGAATATTAACCATTAGACCATTTTTCTAGTATTTACCATCTTGGTGTAAGATTACGGAATATCTTCAGACCGAAGAGAGGTCCCTGAAGGTCTCCTGCTCCAAACTCCAACTGTTTAAATGCACAATGCCAAATTGTTAGAAGAAAACACCTTTTACAACAGTGACAAAGTAGTTCATAAGTGTCATTCACATCCCAGACATTTTACACATCTGAGTAACATTTACCACATATTTCAGCATCTTCTCTTTTCATCTAGCTTTGCATTCAGAATAAGAGGTGTCTCACTGAGTAGGGTCCTCATGAGTAAAACAAAGCCAGTTTTGTACTGCTACAGGCTGCTACTACTAGCACTTGCTCCAGTTGCTCCAGTGAAAACGGAGAAAACACCTCCATCACAGCCCCACAACAGCAAACAACAAGGCTTGGCTGCTGCCCTCTGAGGATAAGACTCCTTCTCAGGACAGCCTCACAGCAATGTTGTCAGCTGTTCTGCACCGTCTCAGTGTCTGCAAAACGCACCTGCTGCTTCATCTGCTAGTCTGGGTGACTTCCAGGGCTGCTTTTCAATGCTTATTTGGTGCTGTTCAGTCTCATTAATGGAAGCAGTTCTTAGACCTGACACTTTTCATGACAAAACCTGCAAAAGCAGTTCCTACTATACCTGCATCTCCCAAGTAAGTTTATTACATGGGGTTTTTTAAAATGTTTTAGTCACTGACTCGTGACAATATCCACAAGCTCCTGTATTACCAATATTACAAAATCCTGATGCAAATCAAATGCCTCCAGTCTGTGAATTCTCAAATGAGAGGAAAACTCCCATTTCTCGCAAGCTGAGGAAACAGGTTAGCAGTAGCTAGTGCGCAAAAAGGAAGGTGCAGAAAGCAGCCACCTGCCAGCCACAGCAGCGATGCCACGAGCATCTCAAACAAAGCCACTGGTCTAGCGAGGCAAAGCTTTCAGATGGTAACATCAGACCTTCCAGCTACTTAGATCGTATCTGCCTGGGAGTCAAACTGCTTTCCCCCATAACTTCTTCCCTTGTGGGCAGAGCAGTTTTTGAAGGGAAGGCAAACTATCACGCTGCCCTAAGGTGCATGCTCACTGCCTCCGGAAGGCACCTGGGAGGCTTCAGACAGTGAAATTAGAAAGGCCCTGGAGATAACAGGTAACAATTCTGTCAGCATAAGTGAAGTCCAAAATGCACAGCCCAATGGAAAGGGGAAACAATTAAGAAAAAACAAGGTTTGGCCTTCCCTTTTTCTCAAATTCCTTTGAGAATTCATTTTTCTACATTCTACAGAATGTAGAAAGTGAGAGATGAAACAGAGTGAAAGTTCCCTAAAGAAAATAAACACTAGGCAACTAATCCAAGCAGCCTGAAATAGACTGGATATAAAAATGCGTAACAGCTAGTACTCTTACCTCTCCCCATCCCTTGGCAGAAGTCACTCGTCTCAGAGCAAGATTAATCGATCCACCTCCATTCCCATTCTGGGTGGAAAGGTTACCAGACAGTATTGCTGTGTCCGTGGCAGTCAGTGGTGCCTGAAAAATGAATATATTGTTACCAACTACTCTGGCCCCGACTCACACATTTCATGCATGTACTGCAAGGACATAATCGTGACTGCAGAGACTCTACGCGCAGAGAGACGGGGAACACTCCAGTTGACTCCCTGCCATCCACTAAGCCCAGGTGTTTGAACCAGACATGGCCACACTTGCTCTAAATTTTGCAGTCTAAGGTCAAGTATGGCAAAAAGTGAGATAATTCTTACAGTACCAGACATTTGTGACACCTTTAATGCACCACCTTGAAGTCCAGACCCTGAGCTGCAAACCCTTCCAATCTCACTAGCAGACTAAATTTCTCCAACTGTCTGGAACAGAGGAAACACTCCCCCTTCTTTTCCTTACCCACATCCTCAAAACTGGCTGCCGTTCATTTTCATACACTAAATACTGCATGTTCAGTGAGAACTAGATACCTGTTTTCAATCACGATTGAGCCTCCCTGCTAGCAGGAAGGCAGGACCACTGTAGCCTACAAACCAGCCACACAAACACATGCTGTACAGTCAACATGCAGTCGTGCTGGAACTGAGCTTCCTCGTCCCACCCACGCCGGTAATCCCGTCCTTTCATAAATCAAGATGAGAACCCCCCTGAGCGGTGTTTCATTTTCCGTTGCTTTGCACGGTAGTGCCTCGTTTGCTCAGGCCCTGCTCCACACCAGCAGCAGCATCTGCCCTCCTCACCTCAATGGACTGGGATATGTGCATTTTGTTTATCTCAATCTGGGGAAAGCTGCTCCCAGGCACATCTTCGTATTCTTCGTCGTAACGATCAAAGAGGTCAGTGGCATCTATTCCAACACTAATTGTTCCCTAAGGAATGACAAGTGAAACAAGTACTTAGCATTAACAAACATCCAACATATATAGGCCAAATGGCTAAATCATCCTTGTACGTGATTACATTTTTTGCAGTTTTTTCTCGTTCTGCAATTACCTTTTCCACTCTAAAATGCATTTCTTACACATTCAAGACAAACAAAAATGAACTATTACAATATTCTCAAACAGCAATATAAATCATTGGATAAAAGACATTTTTTTTCGGCAGGAATGCAATCTGTAATACTAGTAGGTAATTTTTCTATTGTGACACATTACAGAAGCAGGTAGAACACTTTTACACAGCAGGTTTCTTCTTCCCCCACAACTGACTCTGCTCTGTCAGTATTTTAAAGTTGAAATAATATATTTTAGAAATTTATTTCCTTCAACAGAACTTGGCCAGAAATCCTCTAAATGCTTTCTTCTTATAAGTTATCTGAAACAACTCAGCTTTGAGCTGCATCGTTCACTTGCAATTGACCTCGTTAGCCAAAAATTTTGTTTGCTTTTCCCTAGTTTATATCTTGGAATCAGAAGAAAAGCTTGACAAAGACAGACTTTTAGCAAGTGGTAAATATTTCCTTTCTCAGACCACAGAAAACCTTATTCCTACAAAAAACTAGGCCACAGCTAAATAGCCTGGCTACCTGCTGCTGTGCTCACTCAGACTAAGTTCAAGAGTGGGTTTATTTGAAAAGGGCACGATTAGATCCTTGTCTGGGTCATATAACTTCAAGAGGCTTTGGAAACCTTCCCTATAGACCTATTAAACAGCATTCCAGCTCACATAAAATGTACCAGTTGCAACAACAAAAAACCCCTCTGTGCACAAGCACAGAATGAACTCTGAGCAATTTGTACAAAGAAACTCAATAGCTGGGTAGGTGCAAAAACCACTCACACAGAGTCCAAGTATGGATGGAATAAATTCTTATTTCAATCCGAGCGAGCATTTTTCCGTGCTCACTCTGCTCTAATCAAATGCTGAACCATAAATATAGGAAGAATTGCAGAGTTTGACAGGACTCAAAACTTCTCTCTGGTTTGGCTCTCAACTATTTATTTGCTGTGGAGATTCCCGACCTCTTCTCAATGTTTATTTTCTGACTTCTTATGCAGCAAAAATTGGACAAATATTTTAACGCAGGAAGGTGCCCTTATTTCCAGGAGAACTCTGGAACAGGGGCTGTGCCCCAACTGTTTACAAATTACTCTTGGTAGGCCGGCAAATTTCAAAGCAATTACGCTCATCGTTCTGTTTGTGGCAGCACCAACGACAAGCTCCTGCCCTTTATGCAGAAGACTACTTTTCTGGAACCATCTGCAAAGTCACCTTCAAGGGATCTGCTCTCTGGATGCTGCAGCTTCTTCAGTTTCAGCCCTCTCCTATGTTGTGCTGTTCCTTGAAATGGGTCCAAAATAAGAGCGAAGCAGGGCAAAACCGCCAACCACCCAGGAAGAGGCGCAGCCCTGCGCTGCTGCTCCAGCCCTCTGGAAAGACATGGAGTAGAACAGCCAAAGAGAAACAGAAAGTGCCAACTCCACTCAATGAAATTCCAGCAAAGGCACTCACACAGAGTGGCTGATCAAATGCGTCTCAATACAGGTGAGCATTTATTTTAAGAAGAGAGAGAACTATTTCCATTTTTCCCTGATGCTCTTCAATTCAAGAAGGGTAAAACCCACGATCTTTTGTAACAGAGGCAGGACAGAAAGAAAGGTTTTCCATGTGGACCACCACATTCAGCGCAGAACCCTTGCCAGACTGCAACTTTGAATTCCAAGTTAAACATTTTTAAACAAGGGATATCATGCTGAGCAGTAAGCATGCTGAATTTGAACAGCAATGACAGAAAATTGCTTATTTGCAACTCAAACCGGAATATAGGCGGCAGTAAAGCTTTCTCAAGAATTTGCACTAAAAAAAAAGCCCACTGAAAACCATCTCACTATACTATGTTTATTCATACCGCAATGCTTGTACCCTTCATAAAGATGCACCAAGGTCCACACGCATTCCTGAAATTCATTCCACCTCCTTTCTTTCAATCATACTCAAAATCTTATGATTTCCTTTTTCCACACCTATGAATTTTTGCAATATTATCCCTCCCAATGAAAAAAGGAAAACACCTGAACCTATCCATGAAAATCCACAAGACCCATTCAGAGGAAAGAAGCGTCTCCGTTCCCTCCCCAGCTCCTCCGCAGATCTTCTATTTAGCTGCCTTTCGCTGAAGTGAGGGGTGGACTCCGTGCAGACATTTCACCTCCTGCCAAGCAGGTGAAGTCACCCTCAGAGGTCTATAGATCCTGGCAAGGAAACTGGCTCAGGCGCAAGCACAGGAAAAGCAGCAGATGGTAAAGTTAAAAATATTCCCAGAGAACGACAGCACCCCCTATGCCACCGGATAATAGAGGGGGGATCGCTGCTGCTCGCAACTCCCCATCAGCCACCTGCTCAGACCATTGGAAACGAAAAAGTCCTCCCCAAAGAAAGAGCAGCAGGGAAAAAGCTGTAAAGCTCTGCTCAGAAGTCAGCCGCGCACGCACGCAACGCGCTGCAAAGTGCGTGAGCTCAGCAGGGCAGGAAGCTGGGGAGCGGCACTACAGAACCATCAGAGTTGTTATCTGGTGTCATCTTTTAAAATCACCTTTATTTGCCATCCTGCGAATACGAAACAGACATTACTGACGGAATTAAGAGGCGTGCCAGAGAAGACTATACTCCCTCCTCGCCTTTTTTCTTAGGGATTTACCTTCTGGAAGGTGACATATGGAAGCTGTGCAAGGCTAAGCCTTGAGGGACCTGCATTTCTTAGACGGTGACCTTCCGCAGCAGGAAAATAACGGGATTTAATTTCTCCTGACAGGAAGTGGTTCTTCTCAAATCAAGTAATGAACTTTTCAACCCTTCTGCACGTCTTTGAAAGAAAAACAAAGCTCTAAAAGCAAATAATAGACTCAATTCGAAAGCTGCCAAATTGGCTACATCTGGTTATTGCTCAACATTTCTGGTTAAAATGCTTTATTTTGCTGGAACCGTTTTATAGAGCTGACAAAATGTTGGAAATTTTAAAATAACTTGTGTTCGTGTATGAAATGATCACAGCTGCGCTACCTAATTCCACAGGAACACTGCCTGGAGAGACATTTCTATAGGCTGCCAATCGGCAATTGCTGTAAACACCCAGATGGCTAATTTTATCACAGGACACAGAGGCTGAGGCTTACAATGCAGCTCTGCTTTTTACTGCTCACAGCCACGGCGAGGCGCCCAGATAAAATGTCAAATTCCTAAAGTCACAGAGAAGCATCAGGTGGAGATAACCATGCCCCTCCCCAAGAACACCCTTCTGACCCCAGTCACTCTCATCTCCAGCACAGACAGTTCAACTTGCCCGTTTTGCGGCATCCAGAAATCCCTTCCTGCCTGGAAAAATGTTGTCAGCAGATATTCACCTAACACCTTATGCTTATTTACCCTTCCAGTACAAATAAGTTCTTAGTATCTGTGCGCTATCCACAACAGCCTGGCAATCTGTATTAGTCGATTTGCTTTGCTAAGAGCAGCGCAGATCCAAAGTCTGTGCCAAGGTGAATATCTCAAAACATTACAGGTCTTCTCAGACAGACATTTTTCTGATACAGTCCCAAGCATTACCGTACTCACACTTCAGTCCACTCAGAAAACACTGTGATTTTAAACTGCTGACCATGAAAACACCAGCAACCTTCAAAAACACAGTAAGAGTGGTTAAACAACCAGTGGTTTGTTTCTCAGGTTATGCAAGTTACGCTGCAACACTTTAGAAGTCCATGCATGAGCACGACGACACAGGAGAGGAGACCTCCTCTTTCAAAGCCACCGAAAGAGTACAGCCACTCGCGCTTCAGGATGCAGAATCTGTGTTGACTGCAAGCCTCCAGTAAGAGCTCTGGTGATACCCAGTTTTCCACCAAGAATAGAAGCATTTATAAATAAAACAAAAATTGATGTCTCATCACAGTTTATTTTTTCAAGACGGAGAAAGTTTGTCTACGTAAATATCCGCACGGTTACCCTGGGGTAGACAGAGCAAAATTAAGGCTCCCCCACCATGGACCGCTTCCATGCTGCATAGGAGACATGGATTTCCAACACATTTCAAACAATAGGTACAAAATGGTTTCCGACAGTTTAAGCAAAAAACCCCAAGGAAAATATAGATACAGGTAAACTAAAGTATGAATACGTTTGGTGAGTGTAGATGCAGCTCTTGGATAATGTTATGCCCTGCATGAGAACCAAGCTTTTTGTGACGCAACAAGCTTTGAAACCTCAGTCGCTGACAATCCTGACGAAACCTGGGTTTGCCTAACGTACTTATCAAGCCAAGAGTCGGCAAAGCCATTAGCTATCGGAGTGTCCCAGTCGCAGCAGGTGACAGAGGAAGCAGCGGTCAATTGTCATTTCCACCTCTCCCTGCCATTCCAGCGCTACCACAAGAATATCATCCTCAGCACGGTATTCTTGATCATCTCTGAACAGCCAAGATTCAGCTGCGAGGTGGGTCATTCAGTGTCAGTTTATGGCCGCTCAAACAGACTGAGAGATGGGAACGGAATGCTCAATGATTCTCACCCTGAGAGCATGATCAAGCTTTCCTAAAACAGGCACTAACTGTGAAACTGGCAAGACCCCAATCCTGTTCAGGTTGATTTTGCTCACTGTGCTGCAGCCGGAAGAGTTCTGCTACCCAGCTGATTTGGTAGCTGCCTTGCATTTTTCATTGGTTTCAAACCTGCGTTTGAATATCTCCCTGCATTGTTGTGACACTACAGGAGTGTCGAAGGGAAAACCTGTCAGGTAACTGCAGGGAGTTTCATTTCATTTGGAATAATTGGAAATAAATCATAAACATTTCAGTGTTAGGTCTGTTTTCTTGAAATTGCTGAAAGAGATATTTTGCTCCTACATGTTTCAACGAAGAAAAGAAAAAGAACTTTCAATAGAGAATTACTGTACAAAGAATTAGCTGTTTTCCCTACGCTGTCCAGAGAAACTGCATATTCAAAAAAGGAAAAGTAACTCACTAAGTATAGATACCTAAGGGGCTATTTACTACAGCCCCTCATCTAGGCTCATCACACCCTGCATATTCATCATAATTTATGGATTCACTCTTGAGACTAGGATGAAGTCTTTGCTTACCTTTGGATTAGTTCGCTGCTGCAGTCTTCTCTCTTCCCTCTCTCTCTGCAAACGCTCAAATTCTTCCCTGATTTCAGCTGGAGTTCTCTTCCTTTCCACAACCTGCTCAAAAAGAAATTAAAAACAAGAGATTACCAGAAAGAGGGAATTGCATTTCTGATGGGACGGAGGTCCACTGACCTGGTACACTCTAACACACTGCCCCTGATGCTGCTGTAAGCCACTCTGCACAAATTTCAATACTCAGAGTTTGGAAGCAAACACCTGGGCCAGATCAAACAGCAGGCATGAGAGAAAACCCCATGCTTTGAGAGGAGGGACAATGGTCTTATAATTTCTGTTCCCTTGACAAAACCAGGGCAAATAGCTTTCAAACCACAAGTACAAGATACTGCAGCGCAGCCGTTACCAACAGCTATACATTTAACTTCTCTACTACGTGTAAACACAAAAATGAAAATGACTGGAAGTTTCTGGCCTGAGGGAAACTGATTAAGCGAGGGTTTTGTGGCTACACTCATTCACATCTGTTTACCTTACATGGCTCAGGGAATGAGGGTTTTAAACAGGTATGGCTCTAGGTATGGACAGAAAGAGTATTGGATTTGGCTTTTCAAAATAAGATCAAGTCTGCCACAAGCAGCTCAAAAATGTCTGTTACATGCTGCTACTGCTCCACATTTCTTGCTACTAACTCCAAACTTGAACTTGGTACTGACCTGACCCAATACAATATGATTCTGCAGCAAGCAGCGTAGTGCAATCAGCTAAGACTGGCAGAGGCCAGCAAGGGCGCTTAACGACAGGAAAGCCAGGAATGGACAAGTTCTCTTTCAAAGCCCAAAAAACCAAACCAACAAAAAAAAAAAACCAACCCAAAAAGCACAGAAAGAAAAAGTAATTTCAAAGTAGGAGGCTAGCTGGTGCTGAAAAAAAGTTTCAGATGAAAAACATCAGACTAGATGGACAATAACGATGTGTTTGTCTCAGACAAAGATGTTGCCTGTCACGGTAATACTCTATTAGGGAACTCTGAATGTCAGGTTTATTGTTCTCTTGTCAAGTGAAAAACCCAAGCATTGTTTGAAAATCCACCATGGTGTTTCAGTGGAGAGAGAGAGAGACAGAAATAACTAAACAAGGATGCCTTCAAACAAACAGGCATTTATTACCATCAAGGTGTCAGTGCAGCTCGATAAAACAAGGATGTCAGATAAAGGTGGATTTAGCCAATTCCACTGGCCATAAGGTGCTAAATTTCTCTCACCTCCCATCCTTCCATTTCCAGTCCTCTCCTCCCATATATGTCATAGATGGCTCTGGTCTGTGGATCACTAAGCACTGCAAGTTAAAATCAAAAGAGAGGAGAGAACTCAGTTTTCAATTTCAACTCCTCCAATTTCAGACCAACACACCAGTGTTATTTGGAATTCAAGCACAGATCCTGGAAACATTTTGTCCTACAGTTGCATCCAATTTTTACATTAACTCCTTTTAACCTTTTCACATGCTATATTAACAGGACACACTGACTTTTCCCCCCCAACAAATTCCCTTTTTATTTTTTTCCTTACTTCTAAAATAAAAAAGTGAAAAGAACACAAAAGAGACATGCAAACTAACTGAATATGCAGCGGGGTTTTTTTAATATCGCTTTCTTTGACCGAGGAGTGACATAAGCCCTCTAACAATCAACAGGATTATCAGCAATTCAGAAACAGAAGTCCCTCGAAACCTTCTGAGGAGGAATGACATCTACCTCTGTCTAGCTTTCAAAGCTCTTTGGTGCTTCGCTCCCTGTCTTTGATCTTCCTCACCATCCCTGTCCGCTGATCCTTTCCCACTCAGTCCAAACATGTGGGACATGCCGAGCACCAGCAAAGCAATTTCCATGAGGCAGTTCATGCCTTGCCGAACATCAACTACAGAGTAATCGCAAAAACGCATATAGAAAGTGAATCTCCCAAAAAGTCACCCAATGCAATGGAGAAGATAAAATACACCAAGAGACTGGAGAACAGTTACTGTGGAAGAAGACTGCACATGGAATTAAGGAGAATCTCTAAAATGTAAGGCACATTTAAATGCATAATCTCTCATAGCAC
>WAAD01032565.1:0-17236 GCA_013389945.1 Fregata magnificens | reverse complement strand
CCGCAGGGCAGCGGCCGTGGGGCTGACGCCGAGGCTGCGGCGTGCGCTCCGGGCGGGCCCGGAAAGGGCTCTCTCCTCAGCGTGTTAATGAAGGGACCGGCAGTCGCGTGTGTTGCCCTGAGGCCTCTTGCCTGGCGTAGCAAGAGGGTCGTTTCCACGCCGTTTTGCGACCAAAGCGTCTTTATTTCGTGAGTAACTCCTGGCCCTTAGGAGGTTGACTCGCACAGGTTACCTGAGAAACCTTGCAGCCTCTTACAGCGCAGGAGCGTGAGGTCAAATCTCCCGACTTGCACAGAATACGAAGGCGAGCAAAAGATTAGCTCAGCGGTGTTACACCCGCTGGCACAGAACAGCTAGCAGGGAGCAAACCGTGCCTAAACCTTGTTCTCATTTGTCACCAGTGTAAACCCAGAGCAGTTTTCTTTGGGTCAGCAGAGCTGCTTTGGCTTTGCACCACAGAGCAGAGAGTACGGCCCTGGAGTTTATGCTGTGTTGCCCTCCAAAGAGCGGATGGTCTTGATGGTGGGTTAACCACGAGAGGGCACTTGCCGAGTCTTACCCAGTAGCGAAATGGAAGGAAATGCCCCAAAAGCACGGGGAGCAGGCTGAATTTTTAGCAGAAGGGCTTCCCGGACTGTGCTTTAACCTGTGCCTCGTTATAAAGCGTGCTGGCAGACAGATTGGGTGTTTGTTGGCTTTATTGCTGTGATAAGGCAGCCAGGAAGAAAAGTAAGGCCTTTCCTGCTCATGGCGGGATGTTCCCCGGTGATTGGATCTGATGTTCGCGTAGGGGATGACTGGAGTGGTTTTTAGAGTACTGCTGTCCCCAAAGAGGAGCTTTTGAAAGACCGCTCATTAACACCAGTACAGTCTAGTGTGAAGCTTAAACTGTGTTTTCCCATTCCAAAGCTCAGCTAATCTGTTTTGCATTTTATCTTCCCATAACTTTTGTTTGAAAACAGGAATGTTTTAATATTTAATAAGTTTTTTTCTGATCCAAGGGTAGTTAACAAGGAAGTATTGATCGTATTATAGAAACTCTCCTGCGCTCCTACTAAGTGAGAATGGAGAATGCAGTGCTTGGAACGAGAGGTCCACAAAGGCTTGCTTTCTCTGAAACCAAGTAGAAATAGGTCTGTTTTACAGGGAATCACCTGGCAGCATGCTTCTCCTGAATGAACCCACCTGCTAGACTCATTTTTTTTCCCACATGGTTTAGGGGCCATCGAGTCTGTGCAAAAATGCAAAGAAGACTCGAGTTCTGAGTATGTCAGTTGCCGTGGCAACACAATTTCCCATGGATTTTGGTCCTGTCGTAATTGTGCTCTTTTTCTAACGTGATTTGGGAGTTGTGCGGTCCTCAGGGATGTTAGTGGCAGAGTTACTGGAATCCTTCCCCTTACCAGATTGATCTAACACTTTCCTAAAAGACACAGCTGCTCGTTGCCAGCTCTGGCCGCTGTTCCGCATGCATCACAGATGATTCAGGGGAATTTTTTGGGAACGGTCCACAGATGCCACATCTTGGCAGGGAAATATAGGAAGAGAGAAATATGACTTTAGGGAGCTAAATGTGAACTGTGCTTTCTAAGCGTGTAGAGGTGGCTCTTTAAAACCCTAAATTATAACAGGGGAAATGTAACATCTATGGCAAAAAAACAATTTGGGGAAAAAAACAAAACAAAACAAAACAAAAAAAGTACTTGTTTGTGCTTTACTGACTTGGGAAGTTTTGGTTCAGGGCGCAGTGTTCCTCTTGCCCACGTTGCTACTCGCAGGTTCCTGATGCCACACAAGAAAGCGTCGTGGTGCTGTGTAGAACGCGGTCTTTGCGATGAGAGAAGCAGATCCTGGGCTTAGCCAGCCCGTGTGCTCTCAGACATGTGACGCTGCGGCTTCTGCTCCGGTGTGTGTAGTGTGCACCTTTTGTAAACTGTGAGAAGCCTTACTAGTGTCCTGATAACAGCTCTGGTGTTGTCCAGAGGTCACAATCTACCGGTACCTCTCTTCCTCAGACGTAATTGGTTGGGTTCCTTCTTAGAATGGACTCTGTGATCCATGGAAATATAAGAAACTCTCATTGTTACTTGTTTTTTTTCCCTAAGCTTTAATGTCCTAGATTTTTGACAGAGAGAAAAGAAACCATGTGCTCTGTTTAAAAGATGTGGAGTCCGCCCCCAGAAAGGGAGTTGAGCGTAACGATGCTGACCATCACCCTTCTTAGCCTAAGGTGTCAAGTGCATGAACTCGGGTTAGGTGCTTGTTCTGGGTAAGCAGTGGGTAGCGGAATGTGCTTGAAAGGGTTTTCAGGAGGGTTCTTCTGGAGGGCTTGCGCAGTCTGTCTGGACATGGTGGAAGGGCGCACCTGAAGTGCCAGCTTGCGTTTCTCTGGGATGCTAGTGACTCTTCTACAAGGTGCCGAGGTGTTCCAGAATTGATTCACTTCTGCTGCTTTAGAGCTAGAGGTACCAGAGATACCTTCCATCTACTGAATCTTTCGTCTAAGCTAGTGGGCTGGATGGGGAACCATCTGCCCTAGTCTGGTGAGCATGGCAAGGGACCGTGAGGAGGCCTTGTTTAGCAGATTTTCTTAGTAACTGGAATCGTGTAGTCATCGCTGGAAAATTGCCCCCGCACAAAGTGTTTTTGCTAATATTAACTTTAGTTCCATCTCAGCTCAATGGAGGGAAAAACTAGAAAGTGCCATAAATTCAGCCGAGCTTGTCAAAGCTGTCAAATTACCACCTGATAAAGCTCCTACCTCCTAATGATTACAGCCATCAGCCAGAGAGGAAATGTATGCCGATGGGGCTTTCGGGCGACAGCGCCAGGGTTCAACATTGTTAGACTTTTAATGTAGTGTCATCTGGGGGCTCTTTGGCTTCAGTGGAGGGTGAAGCTCTGAGCAGAGTTATTTCTTTTAAAAAAAAAAAAAAAAAAAAAAAAAATCAAGGATGTAGACTAGCATACTACCCCTCTCTTATCAGCCAGATTAATGCTGACTACTAAATTTTAGTAGAGGTCTTCTTCAGTCCCATTTGTTAGTATTAGGACTCCATAGAGATAATGTCTTTTCACGTGTAAGAGATGCTATTGATTTTCTGTTACTGTTGTCCTGAAATGTGCGCAGTGTGTCTGTGGAGCAGTGACAATCCTCCATCACTAGCTTTATGGGAAAAGAATGGTTATTGAATCTCTTCCCATAAAATATAATCTCTTTCTCTCTTCCAGAATTTGCCAGCCCCTGTGGGAGTCCCTCATGTTATCTCTTTGAGAAAATTGATTTTTTTTGTCTCCGCTTTGTACACTTGTGTTTAGTTTTATTTTTAATTTGGCTCATGCGATATGAAATGAAGGCTTCCCTAACGTTAAGCGTGCTTTCTCAGTGCTGTATTCCTTCTTTCTCATCTAGATTAACACTTTCAGAATGTTTTAAAATAAAATAAAGATATTTGCTTGGCACAAGTCTCTCTTGTTATTGCTGGGAATTTTTTTACTCTGGGTGAGTCGTTGCCCTGCTCTTTCTTTCCAGGCAGGTCTGAGATGCAGACAGCTTTTCAGCTGCTTACAGGTAAATTCGGGGTAAGTTTCTAGAGTCAACACAGGCTGATTGATTTCGAATGAATGACGCTGTGGCAGAGAACACAGCTTGCAGTACTGTCTGCTCAAGGAGCAATGGTCTTTGAACTTGAACAGTGGCAAAAATACTCTGTCAAATTTGTCCTTTCCTCTGTGTAGCAAATGACTGACAATGGGACTTTTTCCTTTCAGGGAGGAAACGGCAACATGAATTCGTAGATGATGAGTAGGATGCCAAAGCCAGAGATGACAGTGCTCTTGAAGAAATGCTGGGTAGAACAAAAAGGTAAAAGGAACAGCTAATTGAGTGCGTTTTGGAGCCTGCGGGACTTCATGTGGTACCTTCCCTCATGAGGCAAATGGCACACCCCCTCAAACCGTAGCTGAGTTTTTCTGAATTCCCTCCTCTTCCTCCATTTTGCATGAAGTCCCAGTGACGCCTCTCACTCCTGACTTGCTCTTTCTGTGCTTAGGTCTTCCCGAGACCTGCATCATTCTGTACCTAAAACCCTTGCGAGACTCGCACTTTTGAATGTGTCCTTGCATGCACATGCTTGCAGGTTCAGCAGCCGTCTCATCCTGACCTGCAGCTCACGCTGCCAAATTAGTCTAGCAATCATAGCAGGTTGTCTGCTGCCACGTTTTGTGATGAGAACAAAAAGAGAAATAAGAGGTGAACTCAAGCAGTTAATCTGCAGCCAGCGCCATTCTCCTGAGGTGATGGTTCAGTGCAGCCATTGCCCGTACTGTCTTCTGACTTAAACTCGGGCAGATACATATGGTTAAAACGTTTGGAATGCATTGCAAACAAGTTGCCTTCACGAGGACGAAGTTGCTTTCTGCTACTCTGATGCTTTTCAGTGCATTTTGTGTTAATGCTGATGAGATGCCCAAAGGAATCACTTCTTATTGGCTCTTTCATTCTGAGAAATTATCTCTGTAAGTGAGGCATGATAGTCCACTTGGGGACTTTGGGAAGTAAGAGGCAGATTTAATCACACCTGTAGAGAGCCATGCAGTAGAAGGGCCTTCGTTACGCTCATCCAATGGCAGCAGAAGTGGCTGAAGCAGCTGACAAGAAGCAAGAAAATCTTCATTAGTAACATAGCTCTCCTTGGGATATTTTCATGCTTGTTTATGGAAGACTGACTTTAATCCCCCAAAAGTCAAAAGCAAACATTCTCCTTGAAAACGTTCCAGGTTTGTAGTAATTATCTGCCTGTTGTCCCCTGCCTCTCGGCTCTTTCTGGCAGCCAGTGTATGGGACAGAAGGGGCGTGTCTGTGGCAAGCAGAAGATCTTGACAGTACGAGAAGCAGGATGAGGTGTGAATGGTTGAGATATATGTGTGTGTGTGTATATATATATATAAAAAAAATAACAGTTCTATTCTACTGGAAGTGTCGTCTTCAAAATAACAATCAGGGAGGAATTTGCTATAGCTTAGGTGTTGGTGCCAGTTGTAACTTCTATATGCTTAAACTGTTTCTTCTAATCAAGGCAGGGTCTGTCACACAGAGCATTGTGCACGGCAGGGTTAAGGCTTTTGAGTGTGCTAACACCACAGCCTTCCCTGAAGATCATTAGTGCAGTTTTGACAGCGTCAGAAATTTATTTCTTCAGGCTTTGTACCGCTAGGAAATCTTCTGAAGGATCCAGCGATCCTGTTTGCGCGCCAGGTGTCTGGGAAGGGAGGCGCTGGCTTTCTGTTGACCTTTGGCACCTCCTTGTTTCCCACTAAAGTGCGTTTCCTGCAGCAGCATAGCTTACGCCAGCGCGCTCAGTGTCTTTGGATCCTTTCAGCCGAGTGCGTAAAGAGCCTGGCATGGGGACGGAGCTCTGTGTTAGGGCGTCGCCTTCATCTGTCAGAAGCTGTTTGTAGAACATGTAGAGCTTGCCAGAAAGCCAACCTTTTACACTTTGAAGATGAGAAACGTATAGGAATTACTTACAGGTACCATTTTCCATGGACAGGTCTCTGGATTTCGTGCAGTGTTGGTGGCTGGGAGCTGGGAACCCGTATTCCCTACCAGCTCTTCGCTCTCCAGAATCAGCCTCGAGCTTACCTCCAGTACAACAGTTCTCTGAGAAGAAGTCAATGACTTCTCCTACTGTGTCAGTGACAATATTATTTGGGCTCAATTCTACGGTTTAATTTTGCCTCTATTTACTAAAATACTTTCCCATTGTTGCCATGATAAGGAGCTGCTCTGGATGCTACAGGGTGTCCTAAAATCCTTGTTATGTTTAGGCCACGTGATGTCACAGGGGAGGAACAAGACCGGATTCAACTCTTTCAATGAAAAACTAGTCATTTGTCCTCTGTCATTTGGGAAACGTAACCATGTTTGAAATATCTTATAAATATCATGTGAAATACAGATTGGTTTTTTGAAATGGTCGTAACTTGCGTAAGCTATCGTAAACTATATGATGATATACTTTTTCATTTAATAACAACAGAGTTGAGAATTCAGGCATACTTGAAATAGTAATTAGCAAATTTCTGTTGTTGTCAATCCATATTTTGGGGGGTCTGATAGTTTTGTTCATTTTTCTTCTGCATATGTGTATGTTAAGGCTGTTGGTGTATTATTCAGCTATTTCTATAAAGTCGGATGTAAATCTGTTGTGCTCTTTGAGTTTCAAAATTCTTACCATCAATCTGGAAAGCTTTAAGTCTGCTAAAATTGGAGTACAGTCAGTGTTGGCAAGGAGCTGTGTCCTTACGGCTGTGCCGGTTCTCCAGAGCCAGGACTTGTAGCCATTCCCTGTTCCTCCGGCTCGCTGTCTGGGGCCCTGGAGCCCAGCCAGCGCGGCTTGGTGGTGGACCGCAGCACCCTGCGAGTCCGGCGTCACAGCAGGCTGGGTGAAACAGGGAACGGGGAGTTGTTTTTTCGGTATTTGCTGCAGTTTCGGCAAAGAGCACTGTATAGATGTTATTTTGCTATTCATGCCATTAAATGTTAGCTCAGGGAAGACGCATGGTGCTATTGCTTTAAGATGGCTAGTGGCCACTAGCTGTGCTCAGCATCGCCTCTGCCAGCTCCGGCATCGCGGCACGTGCTGTCAACTCAGCAGTGGCTGGAAAGCTCAGATAGGACCAGATTTGGCATCAGCATAACCACTTCTGCAGGCGTTGTGCTTCGGATGTTGCCAACTCCTTGCTGTTTCTTCTTCCTTCCAGCACGCGGTATTTTACGTGACCCTGAGGACAGACAGTTGCCTACTAGACTAGCTTGTGTTTTTTTGGTCTTTTCCCTTGGTCTTGTCAGCATTCAGGTTTTCAATTGCAGGGGAGCGCTGGGAAATACGTATGCGATTTTGCTTGCTGTCCTGCTAATGCTTTAGCTTGCTGGAGTCGGTGAGAGATGGCAGCAGTGGGAGTTAGTGTGCTGTTAGTCATTCAGGTGACATGGTCTGATAGACAAAGCTCTCGAGCTAGTAAAGGAGGATGCTTATCTAAGTTAGAGTCGCATCCAGTCATTCAGGGTTGTGTAGCCTCACCTTACTACTTGATGCAAATTCTCCTACTCAAACGCAGGTGGAGCTTTTCAAAGCACCTAATACTATGTTCGTGTTTAGCCTACATCTTGCAAGCATACAAGAAAGGATGGTGAATCACTGACTTGTATACTTTGATCTTAAGGTTCAGTATTATTCCTTTTCTGTAAGTGGTTTGTCAGGCAAAATTTCTTAGTCATTGTATTTGAAGATCTCACCCTCAATGTTGGAGGCAAGGCAGTTGGAGGAGACGCAGTTAGAATTCCTCCATCTTTGAAATACGTGATTTGGTGTAGAATGTTTCATGGACCCATCAATGCATTTTAGTAAGACCATATCATGTATCGGTGGCTGTTAGAACAGTTGTTGTTACTAGGAGGTAGGGCTCCAAGGTTTGCTGGTTTTGTTCGTGNGGACATTTTTGCCTAATGCAGATTAGCTCTTCAGATGAGGCATGGACAACCTTAATCCAGATACTTGGTTTCGATAAACTTGCTATGAACTGTACAAGCACCTTTTGTGCAGATATACTTTCAGTATCACTACTGAGAACCTAAGTTGAAGTTTTGATTCCGTGGAAGTTACGATGAGTATATTAATATCTGCCACATGATTTGTCTGCTTCCAACCGTACTCTTATTAAGTAAAAGTTTGCCATTTTTTAATAAAAGCTGGCAACTGACCGGCATAAAACAAATGAGGTATTTTTAGAGACAGACAGCATAGCTTTTCCCGCAGTAGATGGTGGATACCTACCACTAATGCACCGCTCGCTTTATGGGATTAGTGTGGTTAATGAGTTGTTCATAATAGTTTAGTAAATAAGGGCTTTTGTAGAGTCAGTGCACAAGGAGGAAAATGCTGAGAAGTCCCCATTGTGATCTGGGATATTTTTCTTTGAATGCCATCACAGCAGTTATTCCTGGTGAGGGATGAAGAGTGTTTTCAGCATTTCTTAATCATCGTTGCCTGTAGAAAACATATTTTTACTGGAACTACCTACCTGGCCACTGAGAACGAAAATCCCTCGGGGAGAAAAACTGTCATTGATGGAGGTACATTGGCTCTGAGAGTCTAGTTCAGTAAGCATGAGGTTGTCGTGTGCCTTATTTTCCCAAAGAAGCGAACGCTTTGGGATTAATTAAACTCTTTTCAGTCTGTACAGCAGTGCAAGCTTTCTTTTATGCATTTTAGGTCTTGTACCACCTAAAAAGTCAAATATGCTATCTGCCTGACTCCAAGGTAAAGACTTGGCGTAAAATTACGTATGTTCTTGAAATGAGAGAGACTTGCAGCGCTTGTCAGCACGTCAGATGGCCCAAAGCACTGATGGTTCAAGCATGGAGGTGGTGTTCAGCTGCAGTTCCTGGACTCTCCACAGAGGAGAGCGCTCTGTCATTCTTAGTTCGTCTCAAAGCCTTTGGTGGTGAAATGGCTTCTACCTGGTGCTTTCAAGAGGCCTTCCACCATGTGCAGTTTGCATAGGTTGTTTCCAAATAACTGCTACATGCTACTAAAACCATCTTGGTTTTGTTGAATTAATTAATTCCTCCATCATTAGAGGAACAGGCTAACAGAAGCGGCTTGCCCTGTCTTCTAAGAGCGGCCAATCTGACATGTATGTACTGGGCTCAGCGGGTCAAGAGTCCTAGGCTGCGCGATCCACGTATGAGAGGAAAGGCTGCTTTCAGAGGGGAAGGGCAGTTTGAGTCGGGTGTCTGAAAACACTTGAGTTCAAAACGGACCTCAGGCGCAGTTCTTGTTTTAAGAAGGTATCTTTGTGTGCCCAGTGTATGCCTTGGGTTATTCACCTTCCTAACCCGCTGTAACTGCTATCTGACCTGGCTTGAACTTGAAGCAGGTGCTTCTCACCCTGCGCTCATTTTTCCTGGGTATCCAGTCAGCTGACTAATGATACTGGATTTAAACTTTTCAAATGTGAGAGGTTTAAATCTCAGTGTGAGAGAGGTGTAAACCACACGTTCATGTATTGCTGGCCTGAAGAACCTGAGCGCTTCAGCGCTTCCCTTAACAAGAGAGTGTATTTATTTCCAAAGTTCCAGGATTATTATAGACAATGATAAGCCATTTGTTCAGAGCAAGCCTTTACGTTCTTTCGGATTTCATACCCGAAACTTTGTGGTTAGTCTGCGTAACTGGAAGCCTCTGTGCTGATGCGATTGTGTCACTTAACGCTGGCCATGGTACTGAGCAGATTCCATTACTGGCACTTACACCTTTGTATCGTTCCGGCAAAACATAATTGTTTGGATTGTGATGGGTCCTCGAGGTTGGGGACATAATTTCATCCCCCAGACTTCCACCTTAACTGTAAGGGCTTAATGCTGAATACACCAGAAGTAAGCACAGTCCTTGGATTATTCTCCTAATCAGCACCTAAATTCATAGGCAGGCCTTGCAGATCCGTTTCTGAAACGTGCTCCTCAGGCTTGTCATCCAGGTGGCTGCCCACTTCCATTCATCCTGTACTAATTTCTGCAATTAAGATCTATTTACAGAAATACTTTATATACTTCTGGCTGATTTTGATCCATCGGTAATCCTACAGAGGGATTAACTTCTAGTTTTAATGTTGTTAAAAATTACTTCATTTTTTTTTTAAGCAGGAAGAAGTGTTATAAAAATTGACATTGTGCAGCACTAGGTCACAGGTTTTACTGTTTAACCAGAGATGGAAGTTGAAAGACATCATTCCAAGCATAAAAGCTAATTCCAATATTAATAGTTCTCTTACCAACTGAAAAGAAGTAATTTTATGCATAATTCTTTTATTTAGGAGCGCTTGCTAATTTTGAATGTGTCTCCCACTCTGAGTCAGTGGAAGTTATTTTAAGCTGCATTTTGTGGTTACTATAGGTGAGTTGGTAGTACGTATCTAATCCTTGGGCGGTGCTATGGCATTGCTCAGTGGTGCATGGCGAGGTCTTTTCAGCACGGTGAGAATGGCAATGCTGTGGTCATTCGGAGCAAATTTTAGAATGTGCGTGACAGGCTGTTCGTAGACGTAAGCCTGGATAAAGAGGTGGTCGTGGACTTCATGTAAATATTCAGGTGAGGTTCTGCTAACTTAGGTTTTTGGAAGACGCCGTGCATTGTTTCCCTGGCAGAAATAGCCCTTTAGATAAATGTTAAATATAGACTGGCGCTGTCAAAAAAAAAAAAGAGAATGCGTATCGCTTAACGCCGAAAGTGACACTTCAGAAGGACCTTTTTCAATTTATAGTCCAATAAAAAGGGTAATCTGTGTAGGGATATTCTGTCCTTGCCTACAATTCCGCAGTTCTGACAGGATCACGTTCCTGGTTTTTACCTTCATGCTGTCCCAGGCTGAAATACTTCATGTTTAACACTCTGGGTTCTATAAATAATTGACGTGCCTGTCTTAGCAACTGGAGATCAGCAGCAAATTGTATTGTTGTTGAATAATAGGGTTCTCCTGCATTCTTTACTCCTTCACATCTTAATTTTCACTCTGCTACTGAGAGTGTAGGAACTGATTTACTCCACTTCAGGAAAAGAAAAAAAGTATTACTGTTCCAGTCCTTCAGGGGAGGAAGTTCAGGGAAAGTCAGGAACTGACAAATGAAACCATCTAAGTAAAGACTAGCTATTTCTGCATAAACTGTTTGTATATATTTCTCATTCCGTGCAACTCTCGTGGGTCATATGGGAAAGAATTGTTTTAAGGGTTAGACAAGGTTTAGGCAAATCTAGAAAGAAAACTCAGCTCTATAGCTAAAACTAATGAGAAAATATTAAAGCGATCATTTTTGTTTACAAGAACTACTGCTTATCCTTGATGACAGAGGAGAAAGGTTTTGCGTAATAAGGCACCGGACAGGCACCCAGGAGATAATTTGAGTAGCTGCACTGCCATAGTACCGCTGCAAGCGAATCAGGATTGATTTTAGTTTGCGATATTGGAATTACACTTCCATTTGGTGTATCTATTCATAAATAATGATGCAAAAAGTCTGGGAAGTTCCTTCTCATTGTAAATTTATAGCACGGCAGAACCCAATTGTGGTGGATTCCTTTAAAGATTTGAGATAACGATTTCAACAATAGTGCTTTTTAATTGAAAGCGTGAGTGCTCTGTTGTTTGTTCAGGACGCTTCCACGTGACGCGCACACAGAACAAATCACAGGAGTGCATGAATGACGGCTTGGTGTAGTAACTCCAGGACAGGTTCCTGGGCAAGGGGCAGAGCCTGGGTGGTGCTGTCCTCAGAAGTTCCTCGGGAGCAGACTGACTCAGTTAAATTTGACTTTGCCTCTGGCTTCCAGTTCCTGAATCTATGTGGCTTTGAACACCTTCTGCCCGTTACCATCATCAATTTCTCTTCCTTTGGTTCTCCTTCTGTTCTTCCGTTGTCATCTTCCATTACTCACTCTTCTGTTTTCGGTGCCTGAGGCTGACATTTTCATACCTTGGTGACTAAAGTTGGGCTCCTAGATCCGTATTTATTCAGTTAATATAGACAGCAGTCCAATTTCAGAGGAGTTAAGTAGCCTGGAAAAGATATTTGTTTAAAAGTAGGAACAGAAATTTAGGAGCGTACCTTTAGGGATCTTAGACTTAAACATACTTTCCCGTTATTATTTGCTTCAACTATCGCTAGAGATCTGATATCAGCCTAGCCTGAAAATTATGCTGTCTTGTACATGTTAAGGGGAAAATAAGAATTATGGAAAATGGCCTTTTCCTCAAGTAATACCGATGACTGTATGGGTTTCTGCGCACGCTGTCAGCTGGGATTCAGTGAGCTGGCGCTGCCGCCTCTGTTGAGCAGTGTTTCCTGGCCAGTCCCGAGCTGGGACCCATTCATCTGCTGCCCAGAAGAGAGACAGCTGCGTACCATCGTTGTGCACGATAGCTTTGCGTGACTCATTGTTGGTAGGATTTGCACCTTCTTCTTGCTGCTTAGGTAGTAAGTGCAGTTTTGCGTACTAGCGGCGGAGAGGGGTTAGGATGTGGGGGAAAAACATTCCCGGAGAGCAGTGGCCAGGCTATACAGCTTGTTACAGGATGATAGCAGCTTAAAAAAAAAAAAAAAAAAAAAATATCCTTCCATGTACCTTATTGAAGACTGCACTGAAATTATAACTGAGGCTACCGTGGATGACAATCATATTACCTCCTTAAACTAAATAACTTGATTGTCTTATTATAACAGAAAGCAAAGAGAAATGTCCTAATATACTGTAGGAAATTGTCTTTACTAAATCTAGCCCAGCATTTATGAGCATTGTATATATTATTCGATTTTGCCAGGATTACATAAACGGGGGGGAAAATTGTTAATGTAAGTTGACTACCAGAGTAAATCACAGCCTAATTATTTTTTTTTTCTGGCTAAAATTAGAATTTGATATAATGGTCAATAGGCATTTTCTTTAATTTTTGAGACATAATTTCTAATAGCTAATCCAAACAAATTGGAGAAAGTTGCTGCAGAATTGAAAAAATAAATTATCTGAATTTTATGGTGACTTACTGGTAAATCCCCTTAGTTGGAAGCTTTAATTTACCTCATATTTCAGTTTTTTCTCGTCTAACTGGCTTATGGGTGTATATTAGAGCAAAATAATTGGTATTTTCTTAGTGCCACCAGGCTGCTTGGAGCATGAACCTGGCCTGTTCTCGTAGGGAAATAAAGGACTAAGGACCGCAGAGGAAGGAACATCGGGGCTTGTGGCAGAGGCAGCGTGCCGCAGTGCACGGCGTGGCAGGCATTCTCCCCTGGCGTTGCTGGCTGCAGCAAAATGCTGGAGGGTGGCACCCATGTAAGTCAGTTTGAAGTTGTACCGGAATAAGTGGGGCTTCAGCACTGCAACCGCCCCCCGGCAGCCGCTTGTTTCCCTTCTGGACTCACTGCCAGTGCGGAGGAACGAAATATTTTTGCTCTTGTTCTTGGTTAAGCAGGTAAATACTGTGTTTAGTGTTGAGGCTACTGGCTTAAATACCTACCAAAACTCCACGAGGCTTTGCAGAGCAAAACCATCTTTCCTCCAGGGTCTGTTAAAATGGCTTAGGCTCTGGAGTTATGCTTCGGTTTAGTCTGGTGTAAATTCCCTATGGCCAACAGAGTTTTACTAGAGATTATTTGAATGTAGTGTTTGTATTTCTGAGGGAAACAAACGGGCTCAGAACCGCAGAAGGAACGGGGAGAAGGATGTATCCAAACCCCAGAATACAGAAGATGGCCGAGTTCGGCCTCCTGCTGGGGGAGTGTGCAGTTTCATCCGTTCCAAGTGTAACCCAGTCTTTTGAGTTCCTGGTAATGTATGTTGTTCTTCAACTTCCACACATCATTTTGGGCAAGTTATTTGGACGGCAGAGCCCTAAACAGAGTATACTTCTCTGGAGAGCCTTTCTGAAGAAGTGCATGTTTTGGGATATTTACCTGGTTTTGGCGAACTTGGGAATCGGCAATTATACTTCACAACTGCAGTGAAGTATTGCGAAGTAACTGTGGATTTATACATACGCATTGACTTGGTTAAGTCTTGGGTTTATTCCTAGAAGAAACAGCTTTTGATTCTGCGAGTGGAGAGAGGAAAGGGCAAAACCATTTCATTTCTATCACTGCGAGGGTTTTTTTTTTTTTTTAAGCATCTCTATTCACACTCTTAGGAGTATTTTTGTAAAAACACCTGGCATTCCTTGCTTCTAAATCCTGGAGTAACTCTATGCAAACAATTCAAAAGAAATGGGGTTCCAAGATTGTCATTATAGCTATTAAAACAGAATTGTTTTGGTTTTTTGATGCTTGCCATAGCAACGGTGGATGTATAATTTGCTGAATATCCATCACAGGGTATGTGAATATGTTCTTTACAGTTTTACTTCTGCATATAACTAAGCATGCCAAATCATCACGTTAACCCAATTAACCAAGCCAGACCCACATCTGCCATGGAATGACAATGAAGATTTTTTCAAAGAACTTCCTATTTCACCTCCCTCTTAACAAAAAGCCCCAAACACCGTACATCAGAATCACAGCAGCTTTTATCAGTATGCCCTTAAAAATTATTCATGATTCAGACTGCAAAAACTCCTGGCACATCTACTTTCTCGCCGCTTATCAGCTGGAGGTAGCTCTGTGTTGGTGCCCCTGGAAAGGTAAGACCGAGTCAGTTTATCCTGTACCATACATGCACAGAATCTTTTGTGGTTCAGTACCTCTGTACCTTAATAGCGATTAGAGCTTTGATTTTTAAACGGTGGGGAACTGGGAAACTTGAAAGATACCAGCAGCACTTCAATTCAAATGGCTTCTTTCTTATCAGTTTATTGCACAAGGAATGAAATGAAAATATTTGGGACTTTGCTGGCATGTTTGATGAAAAATCCGTGTTCAGATAGCATCCGTAATATTGCACAGATCACCTTGCTGTAATAACCTATATGCTACTGTTAAAATTATGTATGATTTCGGGTATATAAGATTCAGTTTATTAGGGTTTTTTCCACCTGGTAGAAAAGCTTATACTGAGGGAGAGAATGAGTTCATTAGCTGTATGTAGCAGAGTTCATACACTACTTCAGTAGCCCCTTAAAAATGCCTTATTTGTCCTCATCCACACAAATTGTCATCGGCTTTATGGACCAGGAAGGATCTAGAAAGCCAAACAGTGCTCCTGAAGACACTTCACAGAGCAAGTTGCACGCTACTCTAGAGCCAAGGTAGGTTGTGCTAGTTCTGGATGTGGAGCTATGACCAACCAGTTGGGTGGAAGTTCCTCCTTCCCCAGACTGTAATGGCTGAGAGAAGGCAGCTGGTGTCCTAAACAACCTTGGCAATTGGACCACGCGGACCTCGTTACTCTAATGAGCCATAGAAGCACATAAGGAACTACTTGAGCTTTGGAGATGAGAGAGATGGACACTCTTGTGCACACATGTAGCTGATTTTGCATTTAATTATGTTTCTGGGTGATCTCAAGGTCTAACCCTGTGTGGAGTACCTTATGGTTATTTGTTCTCAAGAGTATCTAAGTGAATAATGCAGCGAGGGCTATGACCGAAACAGATGTTTCTGCTCGTCTCCCTGAAAAGAACGGAAAGACTCTTTGTGGTGACAGTGGCTGTCTACATACTTGGGAGCGGCCTGGGTTCCTGCTTGCCTTTCGGCCACAAGCACCGGTGTCTGCAAAACCGAACCTGAATAGCTCTCCGGCATTATTGTATTTGGTAGCAGAGTGAGAATCTTTGTAACACAGAGGAGGTGCGTTAGCGCCACCATTTCTCTCCTCTCCTTTTTGTTATCTAGTCTTGCCTGAATATCCAAGTGGAAGCTGGAGCCCTTTCTGAACACCAGCCTGACGTTAGTCTTGGGCGGGAGACCGCCATGCTGGGAGATAAGCTGGGTCAGAGGAGGCAGGCAGTGGATAGGGCTGGGACTCTGAAGGCGCTGCAGGCTATACTTCTTTGCTAATCCAGTTGCCTGTTTCTTGCTGAAGAAGAGACAGCGAGGCAGGTCTGTCCGCAGGGGGTAGACACTGGCACCTGCCGCTCCGTGTGGAGCGCTGGGGATGAGTTCAACGTGGGCTAGCCCTCTGCGTCTTAGTGAGATCTCACCTGAACATCTGATACTTGCATTGGGATGTTGACTTCCATCTCCTAACTGCAGAGGGATACCTATTTTAATCGCGTATTCTGCTTTTGCCATAATGCAGATTGTGCGGAGCACCAGCTGCATGGCTACCTTGTGTCTCTGCTGAGCGTATGGATCATCTCGGAAGAATGTCCAAGGAGAGACATAAATTCCCTAGAACTCATCCAGAACATGATAGCTCTTTGCCAGCGTGGCAACTAGAAAAGTTTCCAGTGTATCTTGAACAGCTGAAGGAAACAATTATCTTAGCTGGTCCTGTAGCTGCATTAATATTTGTGTGTATTTATAGGCCAGAGTATACTAGATTCGCTTTACGACCGTCGGGAGGGAGCCTGTCATTCTAGAGCCTCTTCATCAATGTGCCTTTCACGCTCCATGAGATTAGCAGCCGCTGAAAATAGGAAAAAGGAATTGTCCTTTTTTCTGTCTTAGAAGAGACCCATCACACCATACTCCTCTTTCGTCTCGGCTCGGAAATGGCCTCGGTCCTTAGCAAAACCAGAGAGCCGACAGGTCTTTTTAAAGAAGTTCCACTTGTGAGGATCTAAGGGAAAATATCCTTTTTGCGTGTTTAGTTACGCACATCAAAGGAAACAACTGTTTTGGCCTTCATCTGCGTTGTGCGGGCATTAGATGTGGTCCAGTTACATGGAGCTCTGCTTGAGAAGGCAGGAGTGCCAGTACTCTTCAAGCTTTGACGGAGACTGGGAGAAAACTCGGCCAGGCAAATAATATATCACTTCCAAGGTGCTTGCCATCTTTAAAAGGACAGAGCATTGCTTTCACGGGAGACTCTTTACAGCAAAAGCTCCCTGACATCCTGATCCTAAGGCAGCGGGCTGTAGGCCAGGTGGTGTATATACTGTAAGGGACCTGGCCAGCGGCAAGCCATCACCCTTTTCCTCGCAGAACACGTGAGTGCTCATCGCAAACTCATTCCCGTGTGATCTGCAGGACTCCCTCGGACCTTTTATATCTCATTGGCGACGGTAACTGGGTTCTCTTTGCAGATTGCAAATCCTCACCCCATCGGCTGCCTGCCCTGCCAAGCATGGCTTTTTCTCCCCAAGCATTGCCCCAGAATACCCTAGGTGCGGAAGAGGGCCTCCGGAACTTTGACTTTTCAGCGGCATTGAAAAGATGGGGGAAATAACCTTTGCAGCCCTGTTGCTGCTGTTCAGGTCAGTTGAACAGCGGGATGCTTTGTCATTTTGAAAAGGGGGGCAGAGTGTCGGGCTGCGTGCGCTCCCCTCCCAGCAGCTTTTAGGATGATCGTGTCTGAGCAGAACACGTGGGGAAACGCAGGGGCAGCACTAATGGTATCAAAAGTGGTAAAACATACTGCCTTTCCAGACCCCCCCTCTTAAAAAAAAAAAAAAAAACCAGTTCTCGAAATTAATCTCCCAGCCTGAGCTTCTGTTTGCGCACATAAGAAGCAGCCGCAGTTCAAAGAGGGTGTCTGCTGAAGGCTGGGGCGAGCGGCGGCAGGGGTGACGGAGGGAGCGGCGG
>WAAD01032564.1:112417-368172 GCA_013389945.1 Fregata magnificens | reverse complement strand
TTGTTTTAATATATACTGTCATTAATTACAGTGATAATGTTGCTTGAATGAGGGCTGATGGTGAAGTTCTTAGCAGAGGTACATGCAGATCCTTCAGTGACACTTAGTACCTGCACATGAGGTAGGAGAGCCTGCCAAATGGCTGCTGAAAGGAGGCAGAAGTACCTATTGTTTTTCTGATTCTCAGGTGGTAACCAGATGCAACGGATTCAAATCAAGAGCAAGTAAGGCAGGAAGAATAACTATGCAATTCAATTTTTACTGTAGTTAAGAGATTAAATGGAACCTATAAAGGAAGTGTTAAATGAGATACCAAATATGATATGTCATTACTGTTGAAGGAGAACATATTAATCATCAACTCATGAAACTGTGGCCATTATTTTTATATTTTCAAAAATATCAAGCAGACATTAACAGAAACACAAAATATCTTCAATTAGCACAAGGCTTGGTTTTGCATCTCACTGCTGTCGTGTAGCAGTGTTAGCATGCCTGCCACTGGTAGATGGTTCTCTGTTAGGTTAGTGTTGTGTCTAATAGTGAGCTCTTATTCCAGGGAAGCTGAAACCTGAGAGAAAATAATATCTGGGGGGCAGGTCATGACAACTGAGTCTGATTTTAGACTTTGACTCAACTATTCATGTTTGAGTCCAATAAAGTATGATATTCATTTTCTGTGAAGAATTTCCCTCTTTTTCTAGCCTTTCTTATATTTTTGCCACTGTTCTGTTCACCTTGTTTTATTTTCCTCCTCTTGCACTGTGCCACACAACCTTCCATCAACACCCACACTAATATTTCCATAATCCGTGTGAAGTGGCTTTGCCACAACATGGGATACAACATAATTGTTCTCCGATGCCTGGGATTATACTCTTAGGGAAAATGGGAAGATGGTAGTCTCCTCCCTGTATGCCATGTTGACTTATTCTTGTCCAAAATTTGAGTCAAATTTGGTTCCTTGTTACGAAACTTAGACTTGAATATTGCTTGAGCCCAGATTTTCCTTTCTGAATTGTGTGATTAGTATTTTTTAGGCTTTACAGTGAACTTTTATGGAAGGCTTTTGTTTTATTTATCAGCTCTCAGTCCTCCTAAAGCTTGAGATTTTTACCTGGCATCAGGAATTTTCACTCTTTATAGCAGCAGAGTACTGGAGTCACCTCCAAACAAGTCAGATTGTCTCTTGTAAGATGCAAATTAATTTATTTCTTAAAAAGAAGAGTAATAAGACTTTTACATTTTTAGGAAAAAAATAGAAAATGTAGGAAGAGTAGTTATATAATATGTAAAGTATGATCAGTCATTTACAGAAAAAAGTTTCTGAAAGTTTCTTTTTCTTTAATGAGGACACCTGAAATAGCACCTGTGAAGTACAGTTCTTTGGGCACTGAATTATTATCTGAGCATGCCCTAGAAAAGGACTTGGATATAACTGACTATCCACCAGGATCTAAAGTTATAGGTAGTGTAAAAGCCGAATCCTACAATTGCTAAAATAATGTTGCAGCTGTTATGGCAGTTCTGTTGTTCTTGTGTTATTGTAATACCTAAAAGCTTCTTTGAAGATCCAACTGTGCTATGTAGGTAAAACAAAGAGAAGATTGCTGACTGAAAAAGCTTACAGGCTCATTATGAGATGTATGTAGACAGGTTGGGAATACATGGCACAGTGAAGCCTGGCTGAGTATCATGGTAGGTGGGGAGCTGAGCAGGGTAACAGCCTGTTTTTCAAATGCTCTGTAGTTGGCATCAAGAAGGATGCCAGGCTTTAGGCAGTGATGAGCAGAATGGTAGTGTTCATTGTGAGGGGGAAAGACATGACAAGGCTTTCAAGGGAGGACTTGGTCATCTGTTTTGGTTGTGCTGAGCTTGAGGTAGTGGATAGTGCTCTGAGGTGTCAGAGAGATAGGCCAAGTTAAAAGACTTCTTCACAAGTCTAACTAGAATGAATAAATGACATTCTGTGGATGATCATTAAGTGGAATTTCAAGAGTTCTGGTTTTGATTTTTCCAACAGCTGCAAAGAGTATGGTTGTTCATCTGTCATCCAGGCAGATTGCTGTTTTGCTGAGAGGTCTCCCTCATTAAGGCTACTGTCAGCTGCATAGGACAAAAAAATTCAGCCCATGTGGTGGCAACTTTAAATATTGTCTAAAATTCGTCTGTAGCATCAGCAGCAGAGTTTGACTTCTGCAGACATGAAATCATCTTACCTTCAAGACCTGTCCTGATGGTTCTGACTTTAATATAATGGAAGGGTTTGTCTGGGTTGTTTGGTTTAATCAGGCTGTCTTTATTTTTTAAGAGGAATACATTAACACTTTCCTAGTAGATGCCATATATATCCTCTCGTAGCAGTTTTACCTTCCTGTTATCCACATCAATCCTAAAATCTGTCTTTAATCCTCTTTATTCCTTCTTCATTCCTACTTTTTCTATGTATGCATATATAAGTACGTAGTTTCTCATTTATGTCCACCTATTAAACAGATATGCTTCAGCATGCTTGGAAAATAATTATTTAGGAGTTTTCCATTATCCTTCAGATGAAAGTTGAAAAAAAATTATTATCTTAAAAAGAATCTGACAAAGACTGCCTTTTTATGGAGCGTACTCAATCCTGTCAGAAAAGGCATGGCTATGAACAGTGGATAGGTTAGATGACCTCAAAAGAGTCGCTGCTGTCTCTCACTGGTCTCAGGTGCCACATGCAGACTAGCTGTTAGGTTGTACTGCACTCCAGAGGCTCCTACACCCAAACTGGGATCAGTTTGGAGAGTACTGGTGTTCACATCCACAACACGCATCTGGAAGCCCTGGAAACCAACATATGAATGGTGGAAACTTGGTGTGTGCCTGGTTTGCACCCTGTTATGCAGCCAGAGTACATGGCCAGACCAAAAATGTGGAAGTGCATCTTGGGCTGACCTTAGAGAAAATGATTACTGCTTCCTTTTGCTGAGAGGAGTGAAGTTAAGAAATTCCAATATTAGATGATGATACTGGCTGCAGGTGGTACTTGGAGCAGATTGTTCTCCGGTTTCCATTCCACTGAGAGCAGTAGGTAATGGAAGTTACTTTGCATGAGGGTCATCCTTCCTGAGCTTCTATGTTGAAGAAAACAGCTTCTGAAAGGCAAATTTACTGTCATGAAAGACAATGAGGGAACTGACCTTTAACACTAGTTTTCTTTCTAAAAATCTATCATGTGTTCTACTTCAAATTTACAAATTTTTTATTAATTACAATTAATTGAGGTGAAATTGTTGGGGAGGAAAAATGGTCTTCAAATTGAAGATTTTGATGTAACACTGTAAATAAGTTTAACTCAGAACAGTACTTTTACTTGAAAGCTATGGGAATACAGAAGAGGTGTTCTCATACGTACTGTAATTTTGATGAAAACTGATTCATGTATAAAAATATCAAATGACACTTTCTGGATTAAGTTTAGCTCAATGTTAACTAGAAAAACATGATTGTTTTCTGCAGAATCTAGCTATAATAACTCAGGTGTTAAGTATTGCAATTGAAATACTAGGGTATTTTTGGAGGATCCAGTCACAGAGGAAGGAGGATGGCTTTCTTCATGTGTTAGAATAAAGAGGCTCTGAGACTCTCGAGCCTACCTACACGTCTACTCATAAAAATATCCCTACAAGTCACAGTGGTATTGTCGCTTGCATTGAATGGAGAAGGATTTGGGGATAAAACTTCATTTCAGAGGCTGTAATAAATTTTCTCAATAATTTAGGTGAGGGAAGGTGGTTGTGGAATCGTGGGCCATCCAGGCTTAGCAAGGAATCAGAAGGGCCTTCAGGCACCTCTAGCAAATTCATGGAGGATTCAGTTTTGGACAGCTAATCCAAGTTAATCCTATTGTTGTAGGTGGTAGTAGTTGCAACAGCTAAAAAATGTGGCTTTTTCCATGGAGTAGAACTGGCAACTTGTACTGTGAAGTCTCACTGTAGAGCTTGAACAGAAGAATATCCATATTTTTGACCTCTCTGCCTAAAGCCTAGGAAAGAACACCAGTTCAACATCATGATTACCTGTTTGGCTTAGAGAGGTGTGATTGGAGCATGCATTGCTGGGTTGGCTATACCTAGTTTGGTTTTCAGATGTGCTACAGTACCTCATGGCATGCTTTGCAAATGGTTTTGACAAGTCCAGCAGTAGGAATATGGAGATTTACTCTGTGTCAGCAACCTTGGGGGACCACCTGTCAGTGTCATGGGAGCCAAAGTTGTGCTGTGGACTAAACTTTGCAAAGTGTTTTGGGGATGATGCTTGTGTTGCATCTTACTGAAACATGGGGAATCCTTGTTTCTCACCTTTCACATTTTGATACACAAGACATCAAACAGATCCAAGGGGTGCTATATTTCCTCATGCAAAGGCAACAGTCAGGGAGGAATTTGCAGTAACTGTGGAGGCTATTTGGAGTATTCTACAAGTAGACATCACTCAGCAGTAATTCATCAACTTGAGAGAAAGGGACCTGTTGGAACTCACTGGGCTCAGCTGGCTGTGCATTTGGTCACTAGGAATACAGTCTTGCTTGATGTAAAAAAAAAAATGTGGTAGGAATGTCATCTAGGTAGTGTTTGGATCAGGGGGTAGCATTGCAGCCCTAGTGGGAATACAGTTCACACTTATAGGAGGGAAGTGCATTTGTTATTAATTTACATCAAAGATCCCATGACGGTTGCAAGTATGATTGCAAATATTACTGCAGAAAGTAGTTTTCACTCTAGATCTTATCTTCCAAATGTCATCTAGAACTCTGCAAAGTGTGAAGGCCACAAAGAACTTGAACAAAGAGAATAATACTGGGTATATGCTTGTTGGGTATATGCTTTTTGTCGTGGCATATTTTAACTCCAGTGCTTCAGGTGACACACAGCATACAGTCTTGGATACCTCCTTGTAAAAAACATGCAGACAGTTGGAGTGTTCAGAGGACAGCAACGTGAATGGTAAGAGACTTGGACAAAGTGACGAATGAGGAAAGGCTGGGGTAGCTGTGTTTTTCAAGACCAAGTCTATAGAAGAATGGACTGAATGAGGTGTTCTTCCAACACACAATCAGTGGTTATAAAAAGGTGAGTGTTTCTGAGTCTGCTAAGGGTAGAATGAGAAGTAACTATCTTATTTAACAGTAAGAGAGACTGTCATTAAATCCTAAGATACTTCTTGTAACTATAAGGATGGTTATACAGCGGAAAAATGCATGCAAGGGAGGCTGTGGCATCCCTGTCATTGAAGACAAGACTGACAAACTGCTGTCAGGAATGATGTAGGTATAGCTGATCAGACTCTGAGCAGCATGATGGATTGGATGAAGTCTTTGAGTCCTCCTTAGCCTAGCCTTCCTCCCTTCCATTGCTATAGCTGCAAAAGCACATTTAGAAATGTGGCAAAGCAGGCTTACAGACTGCAGCTGCAACGAGGACTTCATCAAATCAAGACATTTTCTGAACACCAGCGGACTGTGATATAACATTGAACTTTTGAAATGAAGCTATACTCAATGAAGTGACTTAAAAATATCTTAACTGTAACTTAAGTTAACATAGGTGTAACTTAGATGTAACAGTAAATCATACACAAACCTCTTGGAGTTCAATCCACTCTTTCTCAGGAGTGATGGAACGTTTGGTCTTTTGCACCCATGGTCCTTTCTGCATGCTTGAGCTAATGGCACAAGTGTTTGCACTTGTTTTAGTGAAGAATTGCTGACTCTGAATCAAAGAATTCAGTAGGACCTAATTACAGAGTCTGTGTTGCTTCTTGACAGTAGTCTACATACTTAAAGGGAAGAACAACTTTTGAATACTTTTAACTGAAAAATGCCTATTTTATGCTCCAGCATCGCAAGGACCCGTGGGGAGATGCAGCTAACAGGGAGGAGGCAGGCACAAGAAGAGCTAGTTCTAGTATGGCAAATGAAAAGTTGAAGTAACTCCCAACTAAGTAATGCTCAAAGTAATGTTTTACTAGTGTCTTGTGCAATAGTGGTCCCAGTCTACTTCTAACATAGTTTTAAAAGAACCCAAACAGACTTTTGGGCCAACCAAAGATCATCAAAATGCAGTTTGTCAGACAACTCAAGCAACTACTGTGTTAACCCTGTAGGTTTGTCATTATTCTGATCCATTATAAGAACTTGTCATTTTTTTAAACTGGTCTTCCTGTCCAGTCACAGATGTGCCTGACAAAAAAAAGACGGAGAGGAAGAAAATACCTTTTAACATTTGTAATATATTTTATCCTTTATCAGTGCTACTGTTGTGACTTAACCCTGGTAGGCAGTTAAGCCCCTCACAGCCACTCGCTCACTCCCCCCTGGTGGGATGGGGGAGAGAATCGGAAGGATAAAGGTGAGAAAACTCGTGGGTTGAGATAAAGTCATTTTAATAGGTAAAGCAAAAGCTGCACGCACAAGCAAGGTAGAACAAGGAATTCATTCACTACTTCCCATGGGCAGGCAGGTGTTCAGCCATCTCCAGGAAAGCAGGGCTCCATCATGCATAACGGTTACTTGGGAAGACAAATGCCATCACTCCGAATGTTACCCCCCTTCCTTCTTCTTCCCCCAGCTTTATATACTGAGCATGATGCCATATGGTATGGAATATCCCTTTGGTCAGTTGGGGTCAGCTGTCCTGACTGTGTCCCCTCCCAGCTTCTTGTGCACCCCCAGCCTGCTCGCTGGCGGGGCAGCGTGAGGAGCCGAAAAGGCCTTGATGCTGTACAAGCACTGTTCAAAAATAACATGTCCACATGTTACCAACACTGTTTCAGTCACAAATCCAAAACCTTGCACCATACTAGCTACTATGAAGAAAATTAACTCTATCCCCACCAAAACCGGTACAGTTACAGTACTACTTTTAGTCACAGTCATTTATATTTTAAGTCTCTTTATAGCTAATATGAATACAAAGAGAAACTGCTATATGCTTTGCATTTACTGGTCTGTTTTTCAGTCCCCAGAAGCCCACAGAGCTACCAGCTAAGCTACACAAAACACTCCCTTGAAAGAAAAGGTTAAGAAAATTTAGAATGAAATCCACCAAATAATCCAAGGTCTTCAACTTTCAATGAAATAATAACAATAGCAAAAGAATTAAAAAGCTTTTAGTGAAACTCTGCATGTCAGCTGCAGAAAGAGCCTTAATTTGGTAGGAACTGATGATGGCATGCCTGTCTGAGAGTCAGTCTGTGCCACAGAAAGCACCAGGAGTTCTATCAGGCTGATCCTCACAGAACTTTATTACTATGAACCCCCCCAAACAGATGAATCCTAGTTACCAGCACTATGGAATGACTTTGAACAATAGTAATCAAGTCCAGCTTTTTACTGTAGTTTCATGTTTTTAAAAGAACCTGACATATGGGAAATATTACTTTAGCCAATGTTGAGACAAGTGCTAGAATTTCTGTGTAAAATGGTTACAGGATGGTTTTTTCAACTTGCATTTTTTTAAAAGAAATGTTCACATTTCTTTTCAGATGGAAAGTTCTTGCGGATTTTTTTTTTTCCCTACACATGCAATCTGTAGAAAATGTATGGAAAATGTACTCTCCATAAGCCTCCAGTTGCGTGGAATGTCATACAAGTGAAGCCACATTATAGATGTGTTGAGCCATAAGGACTAAGTTGTTCTTGACCATGTTCAAGTTGGAATGGAAGGAGGTCAAGCAGCAAGAGAGTTAAGTGCAGTGGTACTTTCCCCAATCAGGAGAGTTAAGCCTTGGGAAGATCGCTACCAGAGCATCTCACAGAACAGCGTGGGCACCAAGCAGTGAGAGGACCACATTCCACAGATAGCATGTAATAATGTGTTAGGAGCTCCAAGAAGGAACACAGGCTTATGAAGGGCAAAATTCAGCCTTGTAAGAAATGCGCTGTAAGCTAGGTGCACTAAAAGGGCACGAGTGGCTTCCAGAGCACAGAACAAGGCCTCGTTCCTGTACAGGTGAGAATTTGATGCTTCTTGCTGATGATACAAAGCTGAAAGGAAGCTAGTCAGGCAGGTGTCTTAGGTCAGTGTGTGCAATATCCAGCTCTTGAAGGAAAACACTGATGGTGGGAATGGAGTTCAGTGCAAGATGCCTCCCTATAAGCTGTATTTAGATGCCTTTAGCCACTTGGGAGTCCCACTGGGGATCTTCTATGGGACCTATATTTTTCATTCAAAGAATGGAGCAGGAGCTATGCTCTGCCCTTGCAGAAAAGTTAAAAGAGGCGTCCCTGCTTCATATTTTTGATTCAGTATTTTGATTCAGTATTTGAGAGACCTGGTTTCCTTTCTTTGGTATTCATTCTCTGTGCTGGAGGACAGGCAACCCTTATCTACTTGTCAGGAGTCTCCAATGAGAAGCTCTGTCGGACAGGAGTAGTCTTCATTTCTCTTGCTGAAGGTCGGTTGCTATCCAGTAAAGAACACAGCTGAGCCTGCCTGCATCTGATGCCAAGGCATTCTGGGAGGAAATGGTCCCTTTAAGAACTATTTTTATATATTATCTAAGGAATGAAGCCAGAATATGTCCAGTTTCAGGAGAATACTGTACCTACAGAATAATATGCCCTCTTGAACTTTCCATTGATGATCCCAGACCATCTACAGCCAGGGTGAGTGCATTAGCTTTTTCATGTGCTAAAGAAAAAAAATTAGGAGCATTTCTCTTTCTTTGGTTGCACTATAAATATCATCTATCACTGTGTTTTGTAATGTGCTTCAGTCGCCTGCTGTGTGCTCAGTGTACTCTTAGAGCAATTGCTTTCTTTTTTTAACTTGTTAGTGGAAATAGAGGAAAATCTGTTTTCAGGATGCTGATCGTCCTTATGGGCATGTAAAGTGCTGAGCTGTTCAGTGTTAAAAGGATTGTGCATGCTTGCAGAATTAGACTGTTCAGCATCAAAGGAACTTTTTAAGATCTTTGACTGTGGCTCAGGGCAGCCTAGGTGCTTCTGTAACTGATACGTACGCAAGGCTTTAGGAATAACAGTCCTGGAATTAGTTGCCTAAATTTTATCAAGATCACATTGAAATTGTAAAGGGTCTGATCCTTAGAGATATTTAGGTTTCTCTTCCTCACAGTGATGTTGGTGGGAGATGCACACTGCAGCAGGTACAAGTGGAACTGTGCTGAAGCAGGCAGGAGCTGCTCCGCACAATTCCAGGAGGTGCAGTACCCCAAGCACCTGATTCAAGCAAAGCTGCTTGGAGGTACTTCTTAGTTTGGCAGCTTACTTGGTTTTAACTTTGGGCAATCGTATTTAAGCAGAGGTTTACAGCTGCTTGATGTCTGGGGGGTTTTTTAGCTTTTAAAAGTATCAGGATCTTTCATTCCTTCAGTGAAACAACAAACACACATTAACCTAATGGATTAAACTTCAGTGTTCTTTCATGACTTAAGTTAAAAAAAAAAACCCACAAAACAACAAAACCCCAACAACTTCAAAAGCTGATAAGTTGAAACCCGTAATATTAGGATAGTGAATTACCTCTTGCACAGTGAAGTTCTTTTTTCAGTGTAGGATCTATTCAGCAGGAGGTTTGGATACATGGAAACACTGGATCAGATCTGTAACTTGATGAATGTGTGAAAGAATAAGATAGAAAATCTATATACAGAAATGCTGTCTCTGTATTTCTGGAAAACTTACACTTTGTAAAGATTTAATGCATTTAAGATTTTTCAACAGAATCCCAACCTGTTCAGCCTGTCTTTTTAAGTTGTTAAAGATAACATTAAATTAACATGGAGTGAAAAAACGCCCTGGAAAGAGTTATTTAAATGTGGATATTTTCTTGGTATGAGTTGGCAACTTTCTGTAACTTATTGTCTCTTACAGCAAGAAAAAAAAAATCAGATGACTTAGCCAAAGTTACATTACTGGAAAGTTAAATTATATTCCTTATAATTCAAAGAATTTTTTTTAAATACAAAAATATTTTTAAAACAATTGAAACTAATTTCTCCCTATGGATTTTAAGTATCTTTCATTTGTGTTTCTGCATTCAACATTAAGATAACAATAGGTTTCAGCTAGTTTGAGTCATCAAAGCGAAACAGTATTTGAGTGAAAGAAAGTTTAAGTAGTATTTGAAATAACTGTTCATAAAGCCTCTGTTATTCTTAACATCTGAACTGGTATTTTCCTTTCTGAACTCCCTCTTCAGCTTCCCATCTAATATGATTGAAAACAAATGTGGATTCCCATAATTCCTGTATAATTGTACTCTAATCACAAAATTCAGTAGAACATCTTTATGAAAGAGAACTGCAAATAATCTCTTTATACAGGCATTGCTCTGTAACTACTAGAATATCTTATAATAGGCTAACAACACACAAATCTTCGATTTCTTTCTTTAGGAGAAAGAATAGCACAAATTATAAAGATTAAATTAGCCCATTTAAATAGAAAAGAGTTGTAACTCAGTTGAGTTTGGACCAATGAAGAGAAAAAAAAAACAACCCAACCCAACAACCCAACCCAATTCTAACCTGTGTAGAGGTAAACATGTAATATTGCATCTAGTGGGTAGAGATATTACTGGAAGATCTTTAGAAGACTGAGATGCAGGGTAAGAGATTTCTTTGCATATTCTATTGCTATTAGGAGCCATTAGCCCTGTACAAGAAATCTTTTTTGCTGAATAAAAGACATCTGCACAAACTGTATAAACAAATATGTATATATGCTGAAAAATGTCTTAGTACTGAATGTTGAGGGCTATGAGAATTTAAAGAGTGAGATTATTCTGTGCTGTGAGATTACTCTATGCTGCAGTAGCCTCACCTCCTGAAGTGGAGACTTCTTAGGACACCTTCTTTGGTTGCAGTTCTCAGTCTGGAATGCCATCCCCACAAGGATTAGAAGGGCTCTGTCTGCTAGCCCTCTAGAGCCTAACTGATGCTTCACAGGGGAAAGCCATTGAGGAAGGAGGGGCATGCGGTGTTTTCCGAACACATCATTGAAGAAGGTTAGGTAATTCTGTGCTGCACTTCACTTGCATACTACTGAAGAATAAAAAGGAAGAATCTTCAGAGTTTAGGGGTCCTTTATGTCTACATTTTATGATTGAAATTCCTGAAAAAAAGCTTTAAGGGAGAACAGAGTCAATTATCAAGATAATATCAGTATTTTAGTTTTCATGCATACATGTTATCTTGCCTGCTGTGATAATTAAATCCTCTGAATTCAGAGCTGAGTTTTCTGAAAGGCTTTTATAATGATATGGTTTGCAGAGTTTTAAATTTTCTGACCTACATTTTTCATAGATAAAAGTTTCAGGTAATTTTGTTTATCTTCCTGTCTTGAAGTAGTTTCTAAATTAATGGAACATAAATTGTAAAACTACATGAACACTATTTTAAAATGATAAATTGAAAGGTTTTGCTGACAGCAAAATGATTTAATTTAGAAACAAACATTCTTATTTACTGGAATTGTATAGCAGACATGTCAAAGGCAAGTTGTGGCCAAATCAGTACTCTTATCTTTTTGCAAATATAATTATAGTTGCATAAGAGAAACATGCTATCCATTGTATTGTGTGATAAATTAAATTTATTGCTTTATTCTGCAAAGATTTAGTTATAAACACATTGGCAGTTTCAGTTAGACCTTTAAGATTACATATATGAATGTTTAAGGACACAGAGGAATCCCTGTGGTATTGAGGACAAGTGAGTCAGCTGAGATTCTGTTTAACAAAGTGTAGTTATTGTTATTGTGAAAAATGTTTCTTACCTAGCAGGTTAATTCATTATAGCTGATTGTTCTATATTTTAAAAGCTTTTCTCCAGCTGTTGTTCTCAGACAAATATTTGCCAGGTTTTGTACTGAAAGCTGTATGATCTGAACTTAATTTCCTGAAAATTCAAGATATATGTATTTAAAAGTGCTTGGTTAAGTTAGCATGTAATGCTGGTGACATAGATGAGGATGTACCATAAAAGGAAGAGAAATATCTTTGGTGCTTTTGAAGAAAGTCTATATTTAAATTCTTTTTTTCACATCCACTTAGAAATTAAATTTTGATTTGAATATTAATTCTCTACCTGATTGTGTAGGAAATGTTTGTCCAAGTGTAAAATAAAGTACGGAGGAAATCCTAGAACAAATTAAGCACATTCTCTTTCCAGACAGAAAAGGAATTGTCTCCATTGATCAAAACTTTTTGATAGGATGATATAAAATAGGAAGATTAATTACAAGGTTTAGGGAAAAAAAAAAAAAAAGACTTACATTCACAATGGTTATGATCCAAGATAAGTCAGCTGAGTAGCCCTAATTTGGAAGTGTTTCAGCTGTTCCTTGTTTGACTGAAAGTTCCCTAGGACCTGCAGCTCTGCTCTGCAGGTGAATAGGACAGCCCTGATTTGAAGAATTAAATTCAAACCTCACGAAAGTCTCACAGCAGTCCAGCAATTTAGCAGAGGAATGGCCCTTTCTCTAGAAGAGACCGATTTGTCAGACACCCTGTAATCATGGCTACTGTGTACTGCCAGGGTAGGTTTCGCAAAATGTGTCTGCAGCCCCATTGGTTTTATGTTGGAGGGAGGGAGGGAGGTCCTACAGCCAGTCATGTGTATCATAGTCACTTTCTGGAGCAAACAGAATACTGAGGCGGCAGGGCAAGGCCATGCCTCCAAGGACTGCACCATAACCTATTGTGTCTACTTTATACCTCTTCTCTTGCCTCTTTGTCACGCACAGCAAGATACCCAAAGCTCATGTAAGGGAGGTGCCGGAGCAAACATGACTTTGTAGCCTAATAGTTGGAAACATGCATACCCACGATTTTACATTTTCCTTTCTTTAACGCTTATGATAAGCGTCATGCTTACATGAAAATAGCAATATACATACTGGGAACAGAAGGCTGCTAGAGCATGTTCTTGTAAGATCGTAGTATCAAGCTGTCTCCCGCATGGATACGGATGGCTGAGCTCAGGTATTTGTCAATGACGACTTCAATGAATGAACAAGACGTGAGAGATGTTTGGCATCTGATCAGTAACGCTCAGTACGAGAGAGCTTACATGGAAATTTCAGATACGTACAGCAGATTGTGTCATGATGCAGAAACTTATTCCTATAATCACAGAGTTCATTTTGGGCGAGCCCACAGCTTCTTCTGGTTTTCTTATTTGAGATTTTTAGGGAAGTAATGAAATACACTTCTCTTTTCAGTGTTCTGTTTCCTGTGGAAAAGGTTTGAAGTTTCGTGATGTGCATTGTTTTAATAGCTTCCAAGCTAAAATAGAAGAAGGAAACTGCAGACATTTGAAAAAACCACGGACATACAAAGTATGTAGAGCTGGAAGATGTCCTGCTTGGAAGGCCCGCAGATGGAAAGAGGTATGTAAAATCTGCTATAATTATGTTCTCTATGAGAGTACAAGACAAGATCATATTCATGACACACTGCTTCAATGGAAACAATTGTCAGGAAGCTTTGTTTTATATCCCCATCGCAATGAAATCTATAAATTAACAATTAGTTCATTATATTTTCTTTTTCTTCCTTTTAAGAGTAATTAAAAGTAAATATCTGTGAAAACTGAAAGTATTTGTTAATCTGACCCTTGGACTGGATAGGTACTTAGGACTTTCCTCAACTTACCTTGTAAATTCAAAATAACAGTAAATTTTTAAAGTTTACTTTTTACCTTCAGTGATTAATTCTGTGGTATCACTGTAATTGCTATCATAGTCTGAATACTGAAGTGAAGCCAGGTTTGTGGGGGAAGGACAAGAAAAAGGGCTTGTGGGCACAAATACTGGCCTTTTCCCTGGTTTGGTCTTGTAAAAGACCTCTTGCCTTGTGAAATCGTGTGTAACCGAGCACATGGCAATATTTTGCATTTCACTCACTCTTTCAAAATGTAATTTCCCCACGTTGATAAAGACACGTTATCACTCTCCACAATTTGGCCACACTTGATAGAGTAAGATCTACTTTATGATTAGGCTTGAGTCTTTAGGTAGGCTTTGGGACCTAATCGTGTTTCTGACTGGGGTAAAAGGGGGCTGTCTATCTCAGCAAGCCTTAGTGTTGTAGTGACCTTTGGGCAGGATGGGGGAAAAGAGGCATGTGGCAGGGAGGATTTGAACCTTTTTAAGCTCCTCAGGCTTCAAAATCCTCAGTACTACCTGCAAAAGAAAGAGAAGTACCCTCAAAATACTGCACCATTTGCAAGATTTTTCTAACCTGAAATACTGAGATTTTTTTCTTTCATTTTAATATTTGCATTTTAAAACAACAGACAAGACTGTCAGTCTCTAATAAACGAACGCTGTAAACTCAGAACTTAAACTGTTTGATCTTGCAAAAATGTAAACTTTTGCTTCGCATATGCCTATAGTGATTGCTCCTACTGTGAATTAAGATAGGTAGAAAGATCAGTCTAGGTAACTCGGATGCATTTATTTTCTGTATTTCTTACAAATTTTGATTTTAATTGTAGTTTTACATTTTCAACATAAATTTCTTTAGATACAATGAAACGCTAGTATGGTGGGGGCTGTGAAGTATATTTTTAATAATATCCTAAGAACTTGTAATAATGGCAACTGTACCACCTTCTGGGCACTGTCTCATTTTACATGGACATAACTAATTTTGATCAATTTTAGTGTTCTGTATCCTGTGGAGTGGGCATTCAGCAAAGGGACATCTACTGTCAGCTGAATGGCCTGGGTCAAGTGAGTGAAGCAATGTGCAATCCTGATACCCGGCCCACTAGCAAAAGGCATTGCTGGCTGCCTGCCTGCATGCAGTACCAGTGGTTGGCAGATGAATGGGAAGATGTAAGTAAGGCTTTCATCTTGTAAGAAGNGCCCTTGGATACATTTCTAATATTTTCTAATAATTTTCTAATAGCTGTTATGTTGCAGAATAACAAGTGACCATGCTGGATATTTTGAACGTCAAACTTGCAAAACTAAAAAGAGTGACAAGAAACGTCAAAGGCTTTGTTTACTCTCTTATACAGGATTTGCTTGTCTATTGTTGTAGACAAAAGCTCTGGTGGAGCTCTGAGCAGGTCTCTTATTGATAGAACTGTGTAATTTGAATACAAAGTTCTTTACACAGTGCATAAAATGTTTAATAAAGCCTCATTATGAAATATCATTTAAAAATAACTTTTTAAGAATAGAAGTACAACTGAAATGTCAGCTGGAAGTAAAAACCTTGGAGGTAAAACCTTTGGACAACAGTGTTTTCAAGAAGATCTGTATGGAAGACTTACCAGAAAAGATAAGAAGCATAGTAAAACTCAGCATTCTCCCACCAAATATGAAGCACGATAAGAAAATAAACCTCAGCATTCTCCTACCAAATAGGCATTTTCATATTTAAGAGAATCTAAAGATACCTTCAGGAGAAAACTGTCATTTTTAAAGATGTGATGACTATTTTCTACATGCTAAAAATTTTATAACTTTATAACTACAAACATATCTAAAGAAAGAGGGGGAGAGAAAACCAAAAATTATGTATAATACCTAAGATGATGTACAGAAGAGCCTGTCTCTTACTGTAACAGTAAACAAAACCCCAGTTTGTGCAGTTGTGCCATCTTAATAATCTGCACTGTTAAATTTCCCGGGGCAAACCCCCAGAAACTTTGAATATGAAGACTCAAAAGTCTCAGAGACACAATGCTGTAGAAGTGACTACTGTTAATATATAAATCATTTGTTGGTGCTCTGCAAAACCTGGATTATATTCATGCAGTTCAGACATACATGTTCTTCTGTTAAGCTATATTGAAGGAAAGCTGACAATATATGTTTCTTCTAAGTGTTCTCTCCTCATATGATGCTGTTAAAATCGGGAATTAGTGGAAGTGGCTCAGAATGTCCTTTTAGCACAAATATATACTTTCAGAGAGTGAAGGTGAATCTTCCTTTACTGTCAAACATTTGTATATTCCAGCTGGGTGTTCGGAGCTCTCCACTGCAAATGCATTGTGTTTCACTACATCTTCCGGCTAGTTCATAACTTCTTCCACATGGATATTGCTCTTTGCTTGAAATTCCTGTGTTCAGTTCCCTTCTCTCACCAGATTCATATATAGCCTTGTATATCTAGTATTAATAGTAGTTCAAGTGTTTATCCATCTGTATTCCACTCCCGGTGCAGTCCGTTCTCCACAACTTGCAATGTTTTGCCCAGCTGTCTCAGCTCTGAGTGCTCGTGTGTCATTTCCTCACCTCACCAGTCACAGCATCACAGAAAAATGTCCACATCTAGCCTTTCTCCAGCTTGCAGCTGGGAGGCTGGCTGGTAGCCGCAGCCAGCATTCTCCTACCAAATACGCATTTTCATACTAAAGAGAAGAATGTCTACAAGACTAATGTATAAAGCATAATGAAAAGGATTCTTCTGCCTGTCCCCATTACATCATGACTGGGTTATTCCTTATGTGCCTAATATTCTGAGCTGTTCCATGCCATTAAAAGATCAGGTGTTTCTGTAAGCCAGCTGTATCCACACTCCATCCCCTGATACAAGTCCACAGCAAGGAAGTTACCAAGAGAATGGAGCCAGGCTCTCCACAGTGTCTCATGGTGGGAAGGCAAGAGGCAACAGGATTAAGGTGAAGCCAGAGACATTCAAACTGGATAGTATGGAAACCTTTTTCTTCATGAGGACAATTCAGGCAGTTGAATGGGCTACCCAAGGAATTTGTGCAGTCTCCATCCTTTTGAGGTTTTCAAGACCTGACTCAATAGTTTTCCTCTAGCAGAGCTGTTTTACCATACAGCATCTGTTTTTTGCACGTCAAGTTGCCTCTTTGAGTCTTTGAGATCTGTGTAGCACACCTTGATGAGTCTTCTAATTGACTGTTGTTGGGTCCAAGTTAGTATTAAGTTAGGTTCAGGTCTGACTGTAGTAGGTGGTGTTATTGGTTATTGCTTCTGCTGAGACTGGAGTTTGTGTATTTGAGCCTTCCTTCTTCATCACAGCAAGTCAAAACAGGTTAGTTTAAGCACCCATAGCTGGGGACATGCTGTTGACATCTATTATTTAGCCTGTACCTCCACTTTTCTGGACTCTGGTAGTAGCAGGTGTCTTATCCTGTCCTGGCAGAACTGCGATGACTTTCCATCCCACCAGCCTGACACAAGGGGAGGTCTGAGGACACTGGGGGCAAAGGCACAGGCTCGACAGATACTGCTGCCCAGAGCTGCCACTAGCTTCATCGATATGCAGTTTTGTTTTCTTTTATCAGTGTAATATCACCTACATACTTCCAGGGATTCTTTTTGTTTTGTTTTGAAGACCAACTTATTTCTTTCGTATTTCACTCAAATCCTTTATTTTGGCTCATTCCTGAAAAAGCTCAGAAGAGCTTTTTCACTCAGCCTATCATCCTGGCCTGACATTTTCATTTTCTCCTCAGTCTCACCCAACAGTTAGGGTGTCATGTCATTATACACTATTGGCTTTTCAGCTGATTGGAGGTACCTGAACTTTGAAAACAAAGTAAAGGATTTTGATTAAGTGCGTAATTCAGTCCGACACTGATAACAGATGTCATAAAAGTTGTTGCTGTCTGGGTTTTACTGGCGTGTGGCAATTGGCAAATAACCTTGTTCTGTAAATGGCTAGTTTAAGTACAAAAACTGTGACTGTTTTTCTCACACTCAGTGCTTCGCATCATATAAAAGAAAGGAAATATACCGGAAGGTTAAGTGTGTGGATGAAAACCAGCTCCAAGTGGATGAAAGCTTCTGTGATCCTGCCACAAAGCCTCCATCAACCAAAAACTGCAGGATAGCTCCCTCTAAATATGTTGTGCTTACAGGAGAACTGTCACAGGTAAACTACTTACACTGCTCGCACAGCTTTTATATAACTTTACATTTAAGAATGTTATATTGCTGTAAAACGTACATTATGTGTGTAGAGAAAAAAAAAAGTACCTTTTCATCTGAACGTGGGTGCCTAAACTTTCTCCATGTTGAACCTTCCAATTAGCCATGATTTTCTATAGTGACTGTTAATCAGTCTTCTGGTAGCCCCCCTGGGACCTATGAAGACCAGCTAGAGGACAGCTGCCCCTACCACAGGATTCCTTTGCTGGTTCCCAGGAAACTCTCTTGCAAGCTGATCTCACTGAAGTAAACAAAAAATCTTTTCCCTGATTTCAGTGAATTGATGGATCAGTGCCTTGTTTCCCTTGCACAGCTGCACTACCTACGTGTGCATGCCTGTGTGCGTGCTGCAGCTGAGAGGGAACTGCTCTGGAACCTCTGTGAGCTCCGAGAAAAAGGCAGCATGGGACTTCCCATCTCCTTGCATGCATAAGTATTCTAGACCTTCACTTCTGCACACTGATGTACCAGCCCCGAGGTGGCACGCATCGGATTACAGGCTTTTGCCAAAGCAAGGATCAGAGCTGACTTATCTGTAATTGCAATGCTGCAGAAAGGTTCAATTTCATGGAAATAATGCCTGTGCTTGGGGATTTTATTTCAGTGCTCAGCCAGCTGTGGTTTTGGTTACCGGCAGAGGATCACGTACTGTGTTGGAATCCGTTCTGTTCAAAATCAGCACACCCATGGCCTTCGAACTGTAGCGTACGGAGAATGCCCGGTAGAGCCATCCCCATACATTTATAAATGTAATATCAAAGGATGTTCACAAGCAGCTACCTGGAGAGTGGGAAAGTGGACCAAGGTGAGAACAGATGTGCAAGCTCATTTTTGATAGCTGCCTCAAACACAAATGAATGCCAAGACTGATTTGCTGACATAATTATGTTAATTATTTACTACCTTCTAAACTGACTCTTGATGGCTATCCACGTCTAGTGCTCCGTGTCTTGTGGAGTGGGGGTAAAGGAGAGAACCGTAGAATGTATGACTGAAAACGGCTTATCCAGTGACTTGTGCCTGCCACATTTAAAACCAGATGCCAGAAAGATCTGCCGTGAAGAAGAATGTAAGTGACAGCTGCAATTTTCAGCTGAACTTAATGTTTTCCCAGGTTATTTATACAAAAGCTGTAAATTTATTTGGAACACAATTATGCAAAAGTAAGTTCTGAAACTAAGGTCTATTCGTGAAATATTAATATGATTTAATCATTCATTTTGAAGGTGAAATTTTTACCACCTGCAAAGATATCCAGATTAAAAAAGGGATTAGAAAGGATGATGAATACCTACTTAACATTAAGGGAAGGATGATAAAGGTACTCTTAATATTTATGAGTTTTTATGAGCACATATTTTTATGGGATAATACTTTTCTAATAAAGATTTTGCTAAAGGGTTGTATTTTCTCTTGCAGATTTATTGCTCAGGCATGCGCTTAGAGAATCCCAAAGAATATTTGACATTGGTAAAAGGTGAAGCAGACAACTTTTCTGAAGTATATGGATTCAGGTACAAAAGTGGTTTTGTAACTTTGTGAAGTGAATTTATTTCTTCCAAAATAAAAGAATAAAATAATACTTACTTTTGTGAGAACAGATGAGTAGAAATTTTTTTCTTTGATTTTTCTATTTTGAATATCCAAGTATATGAACCCAGAAATGCAGAAATGTGGATACTTCCTGGCTGAAATCGTGTTAATTGCACTAAATGATTATAAAAATTTTCTATCCTGACTTTAGTAGAAATAGTGTAGAAATTAGTGTTTCAGTTGAGCCAAGATTAATAGCTGAGCTTCTTGTTCAGTAACTATTGTTTAATTTTTTTTATGCAACGTAGTGCGATGCAATTATTTTTCATTATGATGCACTGTTATGGAAAAATGCCAAAAGGAAAACTAAATCTTTGCTATTCTCTAGGTTGCAGAATCCATATGAATGTCCTTTCAATGGAAGCAGAAGGCAAGACTGTGCCTGTCGAAATGATTACCTTGCAGCTGGCTTCACGGTTTTTAGCAAAATAAGATTTGACATAGCCTCCATGCAAATTAAAAGTAAGCATTTTGGCGGTTTTAGCCAATGTGAGCATTCTATTGAAATTGCACTGGTCGTGATTACAAAACGGTCATTTGATCTAATTATAGATCCAATTATATAATTTTTGGACAAACAAAATTCTTATTTCCCTTAGGAATTCAATGGGAATTTCAAAGAAAAAAAAATGGAGAAACCGCCACTACTTCCCTTGTTATTTTGTCCAAAGTGGTCAAGTGGCATGAATCTTGCAGATTTGTATTTTACATGTGAACTAGCTTCAGTTTCTGAGGTTTTGTTCCCATTATTCCTTTTCCTTTTAGTCCCTGGATATTTTTCTAGAGAAAGTCTTCCTGTGCTCTAGTTAGTCCCGTCTCAGACCTTGATAGACAAGCTAAATGGATGGGGAATCTTGCAGCACGTTCAAGCCTCTGCCTGAAGGTGGCAAGGTGGCCCACAACCAGCTCACTTGGAGCTGCATCCAAGTGCACATCCATCCTCCTCCTAACCCCCTCCTATCTCAGAAAGGAAACTGGGCTTATAGGTTGGTTTGATGTTGCATTAACCAAAATAAACTATTTTTTGTAAAAAACCAAACCAAAATACACGCGCACACAGCCCCCCAAACAAACAACAAACAAAAAACCCCACCCAAAACAAACCAAAAAGCTCCCATGTTAATGCCATTTCACACTGTTTTCACCTGACTTTCTAATGCAGCAGTTTCAGTGTTGAGTAATTTTCTGTTTTCTAGCCACAGATTTTCTTTTTGCTCAGACTATACTTGGGAGAGCAGTTCCATTTGCTACAGCTGGAGATTGCTACAGTGCTGCCAGATGTCCACAGGTATTTATGATTTCTTATCCCCTTGAAATGTGCATGTAAGAGGGGAAAAAAAAAAGTCTGTGTGACTGATTTAGAACTGTAAGGTTCTAAAACAATCTCCTATTCTATCTAGTCTATTAAATTAATAAGTAGTTTTATTCTTACTCCTTTTTCTCCTGTTCCACCATTTCGTTTCCTGTTTCTGCCTCAAACTGTTTACTCCACACTTTCCCTCTAGGCTCCGTGCATGTATAATCAGCTTTCTACGTATTTCATGTACTGCTCTCCCTCCCTCTGGACGTACTGCATCCTTTGTTTCCCCTAATCCCTTCTCAATCTTTGTTCTCCTCCAGTGGCTTTCCATTTCGATAATCCTGCAGAATTTTTGTCTTTTCTCTGTTTCTCTCCTGACTCTTCATATCTTTGAAGACTACCAGAGGAAATCAATCCTGTTTAGCAGTATAATTTAAAATTTATATGTTTATTGGTGTGTCTACTTTAGTGTTTTAGTTTGGATTGAATGATGCTTTTCAAGTGAATCTCTGTATTGTCCCAGTTTAGTCTTTGTTGGTTCAGATCACAGAGCAGTCTTGGAAGACATGAACAGGATGCCTTCTGGAGAAAACTAAATCAAACAATGAGCTCCAGAAGGGTCTTAATGCACTCCAACTGCTAAGGAGGATTCAGGCTATGGGAATAGATGAGAGTTAGTCCAAAGTAAAACCCCGATCTGTGTACTGTATACAGATATTGGGCTCTCTGGCCCAACATTTTCACTCTACAGATCTGCTCATACTGCAGCGTCCTTCTTGCTAACACAGACATAGCCCTAGTCTGAACTAGTCAATCTAGGCTGCCTTTCATAGAATCATAGAATCATTAAGGTTGGAAAAGACCTCTAAGATCATCAAGTCCAACCATCAACTAACACCACCATGACTCCTAAACTAGGCCCTGGAGTGCCACGTCTGTACCTTTTTTGAACGCCTCCAGGGTTGACGACTCCACCACCTCTCTGGGCAGCCTGTTCCAATGGAGTCCAGTGGCAGAAATGAGACTCCCTAGGAAACAGTTCAGCTAATCTTATCCTATTAGACAGCTTAGGATGAAGTCAACTATCTTCTGGAAGTGCATATTTCTTTTCACTGATTATAAAGGGAGTTAAGATCGAGTAGCTCAGACTTGCATGGAGGTGAATCCCTGTCGTTCAATCTATCCTAGGTGCTTAAACTTAAGACAGGCTATGTGGGTGGACGCATTCAAGGGCAGCTAGAGACAATTTACGTACAATTTAGGTACAAATAAAGTAGCTGAGTTAGGCAGACTTAACCCCTGACAAGAAAACAGTAGGAGTTCATTACAGTGTTGGTTATCTTCAACCTGCAAACTCCTTGGGCTTAGTACAATACACATCTATTTGCCGTCTGTAACTTCTGTTGGGAAGTCATTCTGTTTATGTGGTTTTACACAGATGCATTTCCATCTATAAGATCTGCACTAACACTTTTATTGCAGCAAAAAGGCCTCAGTTCCTGCACTCTCAGTCCTTGAAATCTGTTGCTGGCCTGGAGTATGCTGCATAACATGACAGACAGCTGTTAAGCTGTCATTGTAATTGTTGATAGCACTTCTCATTTATTTTTGCAAAATGATACCACTGTGAATGAAGTTCCTTTGGGCCTGTTAATTTTGGAAAGAGTTCCACACCGTTTGTATGAATTTCCTCCAGATGCTTTATTCATTAAATGGAAATCTTCCACTTTTTGGGCACTTGAAGAACAACCTACCCTATCTATACAAGCTTATGTTAGTTCATCCGGAATATATGAGTGCTATAAACAGAGCAACTGTACACAGAAGTGCTCTTAAAACAAATCTGCCATACTGAACAATGTCAGACAGAATTTTTACGACAGAATTTCAGTGAATCGCAAGAATGAAGGCTGAATGCTGTATTTTTACACATGCACACATATATATACCCACACAAATATTTATATATATATAAATATATCTGACCATGATGATATGAAGCAATAAAATACAGAAGCCACCATATGTAGTAGAAATGTTATCTTTGCTAAAGCTTTGATCTCAGGATTTAGGCAAATTTAACTAGGTCTGAATACAGAAATTCAGGTCTTCAGTGAATTGTATGGAGGTGTGCAGGAGTTTCTGATTATAGGGCGGCCTAAAGTGACCATTAGGCTCTTTGTGGAGGTGGTACTTCTTTCCACCATATTGCACTTCTGTGTAAATGCAATTTAATCATTTTATGTATCCCAGTTTGTTTACCAAGGCAGTGCAGTTTGTTGCTTTTAATATATTTCTTATTCTCATATGAACTGACTCTCTTTTAAAGCTAGTTTTCAGAGTATGTGATTTCATTGGCAAATGTTTTAAAATCAATAAACTGTTTTGAATGGTTTGTATTGGAAAACAGTCCATTTAGCCATAGATTTCTTTATTTTAACCTCCACTTATGTTTGTGTTCAATTATGTTATTTGGTATACTGAAAAAGATATGGAAGATGATAAGATGATGATGCTTGAAGAGTGTGCTTGCCAAAATTTGAGAATTAGGTGGCTAAGAAGTGATTAGTCTGTAATTTCCAGATAGAATTAGGTCCTGACCATGTTGTTTCCAAAAAGTTCAGGCACTTAAAAAAAAAAAAAAGTCTTTCAAGAAAGCCAGCCTCATTCTTGCATGTTGGAAGTCTGTCCTTTTTGTAAATTAGAATTTAATATGTAGCAAGGAGGGTAAAATAATTTGAATTGTCTGATGTTAGTTCTGTATTCAGACTCTGCAGACAGATGCTATAGATCAGCTGATGCGCAGGTGCTACTTACTGCAAAATAACTTGTTCGTGTGTCTACGTCCTAAGTGTCCAAAAAAAGGGTATAATGCAGTGTAACTAACCCAGGTCAAGGACACACCTCTGAGTACTCATTGTCTGGATATACCCTAAGTGACATGTGCAGATATGCCAACGTAAAGTGTTTTAGTGTTTTGAACTCTGTTTATCAGCTCTGTATTTTACCTTTTGCCTTTTTCTTTTTTACGTTATTTTTTGTTAGGGACAGTTCAGCATTAATTTGGCTGGTACAGGTCTGAGATTATCCAGTACAGTTAGGTGGATTGCTCAGGGCAACTATGCAACTGCTGACATACACAAATCCCACGTAAGTCAATGTTGTTTTCCTTTACTTGCTCTTATGGCTTGGAATATTATGCCTCCAGAGGTGCAAGTGATGGCTCTCTAGTGAAAGCTAGCTGTAAATCAAAAATAGTGCTCAGGGTCTCTGACCCATCTAAGTCTTCTTCCAGATGTAACGTGAAAACTATGTTTAATCACACTGCCCAAAATCTAATTCAGATCAACACTGCCTGCCTACCCTTCTCTTACCGATTTTAAGAGCCTATTGTTATATTAATCAGGTTTATTAAAAGTTTTGAAGATACCTAATAATACTTAAAAAAAAAAAATAAACACAACACCCCAAAAAACCATTTTATTAAAGATACCCTACTACAGAGGATCCTTACAGATTGCTTGCCTCCAACTTGATTCATGTGGGAAAACAAAAGCCCAGTTGAACAAGAACAGTAAGCATGCACAGTTTAAGACAACGTTGGATGGTAAGCCAGGAAAGATGGTATACAGTGATACTGATAAAGGATCTCTGTGCCCGTTTTGCTAATTTGATGCTGTCTCTTGATATAGTATTTGTAGGTACGATTTGTCAAAAGGTCTTTTGTGTGCAAGCCTCAAGAAGCGTTTTGTACAACTGTGATTTCAATTGCTTTTCTTGATTGACTGTTCTCTCTGTCTAATTCCCAGGATGGTACTAAAATATATGGAAGATGTGGAGGATTTTGTGGAAAGTGTGTTCCTAACACAATTATTGGTCTCCAACTTCAAATACAGTGAGAACTCTGATGTGGTAAGAGCATCAAAGCAGGGACATCTGCCATTTAGGTGCAAATTGTAGGTGCTGTGTATACATATTTTTTTCATTCTTTCATCTCTGTAATGCTCATTACTGTAATGCTCACTACTAAGAATTCCTGTTTTCTTCAGTGTTTATTCAGGGATGTATTATGTGTTTGTGGGCAAGCAAGTGCATAAATCACAATCATAAACCTTCAGGTTTTAATGGAGAGGCATTAATTCAATGTACAGTGTATATTAGCAAGTAAATTGCTCTGAGGTTACTACCATGGGTAACACTCTAGATTGTACCATAATTGTAATACTTTACCTGCAACTAATCAGTGCAATTCTTTATGCGGTATTTGGTAAAATTTATGCTTTACTGGTTTTCTTGATCAACTGTACTAAAATATAGAAAGAGTTATTGCTATATAGAGAAGACAGGTAATAATTTCAAGTACTTCCAATTTTGTGAAACCTTTTAGGAATTATCTGTCAACAACTTACAGCTGAAAAGTATATAACCAACGTACTTGAGATAGTTTCTATAGATCTGTGTGTTTCTCTGTCAGTAAAAGCATTTTTCCCCATCCCTTTCATTATATTCTTTGTGGTGCTCAAATACTAGCAGTAATCCTGAGAAGAGTGGTTTAACCTCTGTAGTCTCTATAGCACATGCTAAACATCTAGGCTTAGTTTTGTTGTGGTTACAGGAAAAGAAAATAAGGAAACAAATTGCTTGGAAATCTGATTTTAAATCCCTGCTTTCATCCAAGTATACTGTAAAAGCAGTGTATTCTGTTTACTGTAGCATCTTGTATGTGATTGTATGAATACGTATTTACTTAAACAATTTCCATATACACTTTACTCCTTTATACTGGCCAATGGCATATTAGTAAAGGCTGTAGTGTGTGTCCTTCTTATATTCCAATTTGGCATAATTTTCAATAACCTTGGGCAGAGGCAGCATGAAGCCCCACAGTGGTTTTGATGTCCATCTTTCACTCAGTTTAATTTTTCAATGTTTATAAATACAGTTCTAACATCTGCTAGTCAAAATTATTTCTTCCGGAAAAGTGAGTGTATGAAAGAATTAATTACAAGGTTTAAAAAACGATCTGGCTCTTTGATTTGTTGTTTTGTATTACTTTACAGTCCAGAACTGTAGAAACATATGCATATAAAGATAATGCGTTTCAGGGCCAACTCTCAGGTATTCAGAATAAAATTTTCTACATGCATAATAACACACACTATGTACCAGATAACTCTACATGCTTTTTCTGACAATATGCATTCTGTAAACCAAATATTTATTTTGCATGCCAGTACAATTGGTAGATCAAATGGCAGCTGTATCATATTTTTACCCACAAAGAGTTAGCCATGAATTAGCAATATGTATAAATTAAAAACAATACTGTACCACAGAAGTGTAAGCAGCTACTTTTTAGATAACACATGTAGGTAATTATTTTGTGATCTCTGCATCAGAAATGTATTTTTGCACTATGTGCCTTCTATTAGTTGTAAACATTAATAAGAATATGAAACATTATTTTCGTAGAAATGTTTACATTTATAATTAAAATCTTGTAATTTATAAAATATTTATATAATAAATATGCTTGTGTGAATGGTACTAGAGTACTTTCGCTTTCTTTTTTTTTTTTTAATCAAATGCTTGGTACAAAATGTTGCAAAAACATTTCAACTTGTTTATGGACAGAATAACTACATTCTTAATACCTCTTCACAGTAATATCCATTGACTTATACTGGAATAACTGTCACCACAAGCAGGTTATAGGCATAGGAATATTTTCCGTGGAAGCAAACCCTGCTTCAGAGTTAGAAACTCCTTGTCTGTGTGCTCTTCCCAGTCGTCCCCCTGTGTTCACCTATACCTTTCTTGGGGGGTTGCCCTGTAAATCGTTCACTGAAATAATGTAGAAATCTGAAGTAATCTTCCTCCTCCTTGTGCTAAATTCAGATCAATTCATTTATAGCACGGTCCCTAAACAACTGCTTTGGCCATCCGCCTCCATCCCCAGGAGGAGCATTTTCTTTTCAGCCCTGAAACTTCAGTTAAGGGCTAGGAAGTGCTCAGCTCTGCTGCCACAGAATGACTCTGAAAATATCTACTACCAAACAAAGTGACTTTTAACCCAATATTCAACACAGCATGTTTTTATTGAGTAATAGTAGTGATTTTTTGAGTAAAAATGTATTTTCTGTAATTAGAGCAAACCCTGTGGCCCAATGTCAACTTCTGCATAAAACAGCACTGTATTGTATTGCAGTTTTTTGCATCTTTCCTTTCTTTTATCCTTGCTTTGGAGTTTCAGCCCTGGTGTAGGGAGAAAGTACTTGTGCATTCTGGCATTTTGTGAATACCTTGTGTTAGGATTTTGATTTTGTTGAGAAAAAGGGCTTAATGAATCACTCAATTTCAACATACTAACTTTTTCATCCTGAGGGCAATTTAAGGAAAACATGAGCCTGATGATCAGCTCTGATGAATTTGGAGACATGATGGTGCTGACATATTAGAAGGTCCATGCAATAAGGTGAGAATCATGGGTTGTACTTGCAGTATTATGTTTCCATCTCCTTTAATTGACGTTGCTGTGGATTTCCATCGCACTGAGCAGCCAAGATGCCTGCCAGATTAGCGGGGTGCTCCGTGAGAGCGCTGTGAGCTCCACCTCGTGGGTCTGCGCGTGCTGAACTGCCCACGGCTGGTCACGGTCACACAGCTCTCCAGCTTTGGTCCATGGTTAGGAAATGAAGCGCTCAAGTGTCCCGTCACTATTCCGTACAGAAAAAATAACAATTAAGGAATGGTAATAGTTAAAGACAATTGTAACAATACTTTCTGTTAGATGTCTTCTAGGACACTTTCAATCCCATCAATGATAGAATCAAATATTAGGTGACACAACTGCACCTACTTGCTTGTGTGTATGCACACACACAGAGGTATAGTGCTTATCTAAATATTGGATGCCAAAGATGGGCTAGATGTGAAAAACCTTGTTGCTCACATTTATCTAACAAAATGTCACTCAGCGTGCTATGAAATGGTGTACAGCCATGTGGCAGGACCTGTGACATCTCTGGATGAAGACATCATCTAGATGTCTTTTACCTGTATTTCCCCATAGGTGATATTGGGAAGATAGCAGAGGAGCTGGAAACCCTGGCTGTGGGTCCACTAACAGGTCTTCATCCTAGCTGAATTCATCCTGGCGTGGTCTGTTGTGCCACTCTCCTTGTAGAGAGGAGCAGAATACGCCCAGGCGTTTGATACCGGACAGGCGTAAGTATGTTGTACAACCAGCCAATCCCACATTCATGGGAAGAGTTGCAACTGTGTGATTTCAGCACGTGTATGTGTCTATGCAGGTTTCTGATGGATGGTTGTCTATTTTTCTTATCTAATTGAAAGGCTATAATATCCAAGACATACTCGAAAAGATGAGGGAAAGCGTTGGGGTTTTTCTTCTACTCCTGTAACCTGGAATATGTTTACTTCTCAGTTTTGTTGACTATTTGAAATAAAAGTTACATGTAACAACGAAGGGGTTTATGTCTTTGCAGCTTTATTGTAGTAACACATGAGATCCCCAAGAAATTCAGAATCTGAATAAAAAATTAAATAAAATATCTTGAAAGTGCTTTCCATATCTTGCAGGGCTTTAAGATTAGTGAGGAGTGTGAGGGGTTGGTTTTTATTGTTTCCATAAAGAAACAAATAGATTCCTGAAAATTGGTGTTCTGCAGCTGTCAAAACTGAACTTGAATTAGAAGTGGAACAGAAATATGCTGTAATATTTTAACCTTAACTTAAAAAATAGAGAACAGGAAAACTACGTACAAAATAGTTTTGAAGCATGATAATTGAATATTTAAATAGGAAATTAATATTACAATGTGCATTTATATATAAACATTGCAGTTGAGATTTTGTAGTAATCCACGTTGGCAGTAAATCTATGTTGGCCTTATTTAAAAATTAAAACCATTTCCAACTGCATTCCAAAGAAGCTCACCAGAACCTTTTCCAAAAATTAACTTTCATGATATAATAGAATACCAAATTTCTACTTTTGTAGAAATTGAACCATGAAATTCCAAAGGCTGCGCTTAAATACCTTTATACTTATTCATGTATTGAACAGTTATGTGGTATCTCACTCACTTAATGTGGGTAAAAGTAGGACTGGAGGTCAGCTTGGCAGAACCGATATGAGATAATGTCCTTCAGGCTAGAGAGCGGCAACCCTGGGAAAGCATTCGTATCCTATGGACCAGCTCATGGCCTCTCTTGTAAGCCCTGCTTTGCTCTCCTGTAGTACTTGGCCGTCTTTTCCTGAGCCTTTCTGATTTTTCAAGATGGTCTTATTGTATCTATGCATTAAAAAAAAACTTTGAGGAGGGGCCTCATCAGCCTCTCTCTCTCTCTCTCTCTCTCTGTCTCTCTCTGTCTCTGTCTCTGTCTCTCTCTCTCTCTCTCTCTCTCTCTCTCTGGTATGCTTTGGAAATAGGCTGAACAGATCATATAAAAAGTAAGGTATTGCTTTTAAAGTGCATTCCTGCTTCAGAGTACTGGCTTTCCTTTAGACAGAGCTATAACTGTGATGATAGCAGGGGAAAATTACCTGCATTTTATTCAAACAGAAGAACAAGCTATCTGACTTGGAGTTGAATCTGACATTTAATCTTCTCATCCACAGAAGGTGGTTTTCTTTTGCACAATTAAGTTTATTTTGCAATGCCATAGCTTGAGAGGCTTTTCTGGGCTTTATTTATCCTGGCTTTAGAGAAGCAATCTGTGCTCTGTTTCTGATAAATTTCTCCTTGTGTTCAGTTATGACAGATATTCCTTTGAATCGACTGTATAAAAATACTGTAGCAGCAGAGCAGAGCAAAGATCTAACTGTATTTATGTCTATATTCTGCATTTAAACATGAGCAGCTGTGCATACATTCATCTGTCTCATGTCTGACTCTGTGCTGCCATCCAGAACCTTTTCCTTTTTAATAAACAAATGTTTCCTCCTTTAATCTGTGTGTGTGTTTTATCTCTGTTCCTGCAACACAATTTTCTTGTCCACATATGTTTTTCAAATCTTATTTGTATAATTAAATAAAGCATGCAACAGGGAGAACCCGTGCTCTAAATGGTAGAGAACTACTCTCTCTCTGAGCAGCTGAAATAAAACAAGCTGTTTCTGTCTTGCACGCCATTACTATTTTGTTTTGGAAAGCAAAACCCCGCATTTATGAATACTGAAAGGCTCTTTTTGAAATCACTGTACGGTCTTATTTTACAGTCCGATTTACAGAAGCAAGGAACATTCAAGGACAGCTCATGAATTTCCTATATGCAAAAGGCTAGAGTGATTCATAGCAGCAGCATATATTTACGCCTGGTGGGATGAAATCCTTTTTTGCACTTTAGGCATCTCTGGCAGTCATTCATTGATCATGGTAATGACATTCATGGTCAGTTCATCATTCTCCATGAGTTTTTTGATGTTCCTCTGGAAGCTGGAATAATTAGAAATGTGGTTGCACAGAAAACAAATTGAAAATTGTACTTGTAGAATCAGGGGGCAGAAAGTTTCTTTTTAGTGCTTTGTATTTAAAATGTCTTGCAGAAACGGCTTGTTGTAAAAACATTTATTTAACACCTCAGTAAAGAAAACAGCAGCCCTGCTAGTATTTGTGTTCCTGGAAGGTCTGCAACTCAGGGTGAAGAAAGCTGCCACCAGTAGCCCCTTTCATCAGAGTTTACAAGGTATTTAGCTAAGAACTCTTTTGCCCTGCAATTATTGTTTTCTGTCTCAGGTTTATTATTCCTTTTGCCAGAAAAGTAACACTGTCCCCAGGTCCTTAACTAAATTCCTGCTTGCAGCTTCTGAGAGAGGAGGGAAAAACAGGAGTAAATTTGTAGTTGTTACCTCAAAGGGAAAAGACACAACCTGTGTGCTAACGTAAAGGCAGTACGAGACAATGCACAGTAAAAAAAATTATTTTACTTCTAGAGTCCTCTCTTCCATGCCAGGATTAGAGATTCCTTGCTGCTCTTTCTTGTGTGACCGGGTATACTTTTGGTATTATGCTGCCAAATATTTACTCAGAGGATTATTTTGAGACGGATCTATGGAGACTGCAGATAGGCAAGCATACAAGAGGGAGATTTTCCTTGGATTGGAAGTACACCCTCCTGCAATGTGTTTGCCTGGCCAGCTGTCGACAGCATTGCTTCGTATGAAATTCAACGTTCAGAATATTTTCAAAGCAGCGAAGGAAGTAAACTCTGGAGCACTGTTTCGAGCAGTAACTCACACCCCTGTCTAAGCAGAGGGACAGGGAGGGCTTTATCTCTAAAATGGAAACAAGCTTCTGGCTACCTGAAAAGCTTACCTAACCCATAATCAAACAAAACCCCCACCATTGTTATCAGCGCTGAGTTGTTACTACCATAATAAATTATATATAAGCTGTAAGATCATAAAATGTTAATACAAAATATATCTACAGGTAATTCCGTGCTGTGTGGTGTCTTTTTCTCTCTGTGTGTTTTGTTCCGTGTACCACAAACGATGTTTCATATCTTTTGGATGAGCCTGACTTTTCTAACCAAAACAACATTCTTCTGGAGAAATCAGTTCTTCAAAATTTTTTCTTTCTGCTTTACTCACTGAAGAAAGTGAGGTATCATATTTTAATGTTATTGCCCTAGAAACACACATTCAAACAACCATGTATTTAAATATTTCTACCCACCCACCACATACACACTCCTCATCAAGCCAGTGGCATTTTCCATGTCAGAAGGCAGAAGCTGGCAGAAGCAACTTGGCGAAGTTTTTTGGGTTTTTTTGTAATGTGGTACATTACAAAAAGAATTATGTGAATTGGTGTGACCACTGTTCAGTACAATAAAAGACTTCTGGCTCTGATCCCACAGGTCACCATACCAGGGTGTATTTCTAGCCCTTCACTGAATCTCAATAATACGCATGTAATTTTGCGCTGGGGCACGGATCTAGTGTGGGGATCCAGTTCCCCATGCTTGAGACCTCAGGCTGTGGGGTTTTTTGGACGTTTGTTCCTGGCCATGTGTCTTCCTCTAGCATTTTGTCCAGGACAAAGCATGTGGTTATTTTTCAAAATATACTATTACTGATGGGAATACAGGAGAAATGGTGTAGCACAGTAGCTCTTGTGTTTTGTTTTTTAATCAGGAGTTGCTATTCAAAATTTCTCTCTTCTTAGAAATATTGCCAGTTAAATTTCCCATAGATACACGAGAATGACTTACGCTGAAAGCAGAAATTTCATGCAAATCTGAGGGCGTATTTTGCTTTAAAGGTCTGTCTAGTTGTGTACTGTGCTGCTAATTCACACTGCCTTTACCATATGAGCCAAAGCTAAACGACATGATCAGTGCCATGCCAAGCATGAGCTAAAAATATGAGAATATTAGATATGAGGACATTAAAATGATCTCTTGGCATGCAGGAGACAGGCTGTCATCCCTACATAGCTGCAACTGGCAGATGATAGTCTCAAACCTAGATCTTCTTCCTAAAAAGAGCATGCTCCTAATTGCTGAATTACAGAGCATGCCAAAGAATCTCCCTTGCATATATAAAACCCCTGCTTGTTCAGCTGGGAAGTGATTTAGTTTTCCTCACTCAGCTGGTTGATCCAGTCCTTGCTCCAGTGATAGCACACTGATCCTTTGTCATCAGGAAAGGACCCATCTGTGAGCCGCGAAGGAGGGAGCTGCTTCCCTCCAGCGTGGGCTTCAGTGTTGGCGTGGAACTCGTGCCTTAGCGTCTCCTGGAGGCAACGTGGGTAGCTGGTTCCCCAGAAGTGCCTTCTGTCAATCTTATAACCGAGCCCTATTTTTTCTGCAGGTGCCATCAAGGAGCCTGGGTGTCCTGTGCGCAGCTGTGGCTCACAGGACATGGCAGGGCACCTCCGAGGCTTGGCGCTGGGGTGTCTGCTGTGTCCCGCTCAGGACAGGTCTCCCGTCCTGCTGAAGTTCAGGAGCCACCTGTCTTTCAGCCTATTGGAAATAGTAAGACAAATAAAATGTGAAAGATGTCTTCTCCAAATCTCCAGTTGTCTGGTTTAGGGTTCTTGACTGTTCTTAGCATTTATTACCTGTAACAAATTTCATTAGTTCATTACTGGAATAACAACAGGCTCCAGCTGACATCAGTGGTCCATTTTATAACGTCCTGTACAACCAGAGGCCTCAGGGCAGGAGGACTGTAACACACTGAGCAATAACAGGCATAAGGTGACATACGCTGGCAAAAATTGGGAAATAATCTCTTTCATGATTTCCAGTCCAGCTCCCTACATGCCTGCATTACAGTCAAAGGTACTTCTTAAAAGAAAATGTCACTATCAATCCAGACAAGAAATTTTAAACAGGTCTTACCAGACATCAAATAAAATCTTGCCTTCATGGCTACATCTACCCTACTAAGTAGTGGCACAACATAGTTCACCTCCATATGTCTATAGGTATAAATTCCTGCCCTGAGGCCGGGGTCCCTGCTTGCTGCGGGGAGCCTCTGGCATGCGCTGCTCCGAAACATGCCCACACACCATGTGGAGAGTGGTACAGGCCAAAACAGCACCAAGAAATGTGGCGACAATTTAATGCCACAGCCAGCGAGGCAGAGGTCGGCCCATGCCCCAGCCCTGTTTAATTTACCAGCCCCAGAGCAGCCCTGAGGCTGACACTGAAGAGGCCCTCCTCGTCCCTCTCACACATAGCTTGTGCTCCTCGCCTCGGCTGCAGCAGCATCATTCGTATCAACATTTCCTTTTGTTGCAGAAACCTTTAACATCCCCAGGCAGGGAAGGTGCAGGGAAGAAACACTTGCTAATGTATTCCCATGCATGGGACTGTCGTGCTGGTTCACTATCACCCTTCCCTCTCCTCATTAGCAGCAATGCTAAATTGGATCGCTAATTTTCCCTGGGTGCATTTTGAAGGAGGGGGATGCTCACTTGAGGAAAACATCTTGAATTTTTAAGAAGTTGCAAAAGAGTCTGTAACTCTGGCAGATTGCGAGGGAGAGGAAATTTGTGGTTTTGAATAACATAAAGTGGCGCCAGCTCCTCTACTTTTATTCCAGGAGAAATTTTATTAACAGTTGGGAAATATAATCTGACTCCAGATTTCTCTATCACAGACCTCTCAGATACAACGTCCTGGGCTAACACAGCAGCAGCAGGAGGGCTGGCTGCGAGGTGTCCATGGGCAGAGCTGGCACAGGGGGATTGCTGTGGCACCTCTCTTAGAAGCTCACAGCACGATGTGTAGGTTCGCTACAAATCTGTTTTGCTGTGCTGGGTGCTGTACAGTGGCCCTGGAAAGAGCGTGCTCTGTATTTTGGTGGAGGTGGGCAGCGAGGGAGGAGCTCTACAACGGCTCTGCGAACAGGGGTCTGGAGCAGCACGCTTACCCAGACAGTCCCTTGCCGCTTTGCAGCTCTCCAACCCACTCGCGCTGGCTCAGGGTAGAAACCCGGGACAGAAGTTCACAAGTCAGGATTGGGGAACATCTGGTTCACATTTACCCAGAAGAGTTTGCATCAGACACCAACTGCTTGGGCCGGTGGAGAGAGGGAGCGTATTTCTCAAGCATCTTCAGACTATGCACAGTTTCTGAACTTGAAGTAATAAATTAGGGCTTAAGGAAACCATTTGAAATCAGATGGCTGAAACAGAGACATTCTCTGAGAAGACATAACTGTTTATGTTAGCAATCTGATTTCTTTTCCCCCTTTTTTGTGCCAACTTTCATAAGAATCTGCATACAGCCTTTGGGAGAAATATTTGGCCTGCAAATGGGAAAGTTTGCTCAGCAGCACAGTAAAACTGCAGGAGCTCTAAAATGCTCATTTTACAGTATCATGTGCACTGACACCAGCGTAATATTTAGAGCAATCACTTCCTCACCATTTTCTTCAGCACATATTGGACCCACAAGCTGAAATCAGAAGCATGCCAGATGTTACCCTAATGTCCCACAAGATGGTGACAAAATAATTCTAATTACACAACACTTTGATTTGTGGTACATACAGACTTAGTGACTCCAAATATTTTCTTACCATGCAGTTGCATGAAACTCTGCTTATATAACATACTTGGGGCATATTTTAATGGCTTACTCATTTGGCAGAGTTTCATTCTTTTAAGTACTTTGTTGATTATATTTTAAATTAACTTCAGGACTACATAGCGAGTTTCAGTCCTCCCACATTAAGAGTCACAAGTTCCCTAGATAATGGAGAAGGAAAAGCACTTTTATTGCTTCTGATCCATCACTTTGCCAGACTGCTTCCCCTCCCTCCCTGTGAGATTTTTTTTGTGTGAGGTCTTATTGTCCATAAATTCTTTCCTTTCTGAATTAAACATGAAAAACATGGCTTGGTAAATTAGGCATAAGAAAGGTGGCCACTGCAGAGCAGGTACATGATCTCCAGAGGCAAGGCTGGGAACAAACACGGTGGGGAAGAACTGAGGCTCCAGAAGCACAGGATGGCTGGAAATCACCTCCCCTACCCTTAGCCCCCAGGTAGTTTACTAGACTTCATTTTTTAAAATTTTTTTTCTTTTTTTTAAACTATGAACAGTTTTGGCTATTTGCTTTTGTGGGCAACCAAATTGAGAAACTTGAAAGTGGCCTGAACTGCAGAACTCATCTCTTGAAAATCGTGCCCTTAAACTGGGTGCTGGAGACAAGCAGGCATCCCACTTTACAAACTGCCTGTCTTTTGGGAGTAAATGTATTGTCCAATATTAGAAACAGTTGCTTCCCTGGGTCCTATTGTTTTATAAACAATAAAGGAGACAAAGCCTTTTTTTAGTCTGTCGAGGGACAATAGAAATACCCTGTAAATACTAGCTCTTCATTTTGGTGAAGGCAGGAGCTGATTTTCATAGACTGAATGGCTCCCGCTCTTCAGGTGCCTGAAGAAGATTGTAAAGATAATACATTCCCAGCTGTAGCCGTGGGTTTCTATCAATAGATGGCAAGATCTGACTAGTCCTTTGGCTAAGACTTACAGTGACTTGAAAGCCATAGGACCAGATTTTCAAAGGTGTTTAGGCATCTAATTCCCAGTGATTTAAATATGAATTTGGTGTCTAAAAGTGTTCCATTTCTGGCCAGAAGTGCCACTTAAAAATGATCTATGCGTTCAGAAGCCAATGTTAGTTGCAAAGCTTGTGTGATAAAGTAGGGCTGTGCAGAGACGCCCAGCTTGTTCTGAACAAGCTTGTTTGGCTATCAGAAGTGGTGCACCCACGTGAGCATGGCAGCCCGCCCAGGGAAATCAGCCCTGCTGAGGCATGTACGTAGATCATCTTCAAAATCTCACCTCCCACCCTCAGCACTGCAAAGACATTTGCTGTGAATTTCTTTCCTATGGATTTTGGCAACAACCAACACAGGCTGATTGCAAAGCACTCGTAATTTTTGGTACTACGTATGAGATTCAGTTGGATTTATTGTGGCAACATTTAGCTCCTACCCTGGGGGATGGGATGTAGCCCTTTGGAAAAGCACACTTTGACAGCAGTGTAAGCGGCAGCAAGTGAAATGGTTTGAACTGAGTTCAACTGAGACAGCCCTGTCCTCAGCAGCAGTAGCTTAGTAGGACTTGGTGGGACTTATCATTCTCCCACTTTAATTCTAATTTTAAGGGTTATTCTCCCTCTCTCCAACTCTCCGTCTCCCTCCCTCCCTTTGCCTCTTTCTTCAAATGCCATGTAACCTCCATCCCAGACCTTCTCCATGGCAAATTCCCATGCAGGTGCATCTTCATGTTGTACATTATTCTACACCTCTGCTATTGTCTGATGCTGCATTTGACACCTGGCGGTGGAGGAAACCCTGCCCGCCCCTGCCGGCGTGGCCACGCTGAATGAGTTCCTGCTGTCTACACCCACTTTTAGCAGGTTTTTACATATAAGCAAAGCGGATGATCACAAGCATAACCATGCTTGTCTGGAAGTGGGCTATTCACACTTGCATGATTTTCAAATAAGAAGCTAGATGCCTAAACTCATGTTCAACATATAAATAAACATGACCTAATTTTAAGCATCTGCCATTCCCATGGCCTTTGCAGACATTATTTAAATGTGCAATCTTTGGCACCCAACTGGGAAAGTTTTGGTTTATGTTTCCAGAGCCCTGTAAGAAAGCTCATTTATGTGCCATTATTTTAAAGGCATAAATACAGTGATCTGAAAGCAGGCTTCTGGGCTTACCATCAATCCTGGGCAAAACATCAGAGTCACTGATAAAGAGCTCTCTTTGTAGCAGAATGCTATCAGCCATGCCAATTGATATGGTTTTATGGAAAACAGCTCTTGTCAGACTCACCTGGTACTATTTTTTCAAGCTACGTTAACATGGATGTTTTAACAAAATAAGGTTGGTTGATAAAGGTTTTAAGATTGATAACATGTATTTAGGTTTCTGCAGGGTGTTTAACACAATCATCATGGTTTCTTCATTAGCAGAAGGAACAAAAATATAACTGTAGAAGAAAAAACGTCCTCAGATTACTGTTTTTTCTAGTCAGGCCCCACAGGGACTGGTTCTTGGCCCTATACAGCAATGAGGGGGAAAATTCACTAAGCTATGAATGAAAAACACCACAGAAAATGCAGAGCCCCGCCCCTCCATTCTTAGTTGGCTTTCCAACTAGAAGGCCAACTAGATCAGGTTGCTCAGGATCGCCTTGTATAATCGAGTTTTGAACATCTCCAGCAATGGAGATTCCACAGTCTCTGGCCACCCTTTTCCAGTGTTTGACTACCCTCATAGTGGGGAAAAAAAATTAGATCTTACTATCTAATTAGAATTTTCTGTGTTGCAATTTGTGTCTGCTGCCTTACGCACTTCCAAAAAGAGTATGGTTTCTTCTTCTCTATACACCCATTAAATTTTTGTAGATAGCAAAAAGGTCCCCCCCAAAGCCACCTCTTCACAACTAACTAAACTAACTAAACCCAACTCTCGCAACCTCTCCTTGTATGCCTTGTGCTCCAGCCCCTGACCATCTTGGTCGCCCTCCACTGCACTTGCTCCACTTTGTCAATGTCTTTCTTGTACTGGAGAGGACCAAAACTGGACAAAGTATGCCAAACCTGGTTTCACATGGGCTGAATATAAGGGAATTTGATATCTGCAAAACCACCGAGAGTGCACCTCATCCTGTTGTCCAGATTTTTAATAAAGATGTTGAGCTGTATTGGCTTTGGTGTTGATCCCTGAGGATGCCACTAATAACCAGACACCGGTTGGACTTTGCCCTGCTGCTCACCATCCTTAGTCTTGCTGGTGACTGTCCATCTAACCAATTTCCACCTATCCTGTAGTCCAAGTCTCTTGCTCATGTCTCACCAGTTTGACTATAAGGATACTGTAGACAGCCTTGCTAAAGTCAAAGTAAACAATATGTCCTGCTCTCCCCTTGTCCGACTGCCAGCCATCTCATCACAGAGGGCTCTCAGGTTGGTCATCACCTCCGGCAAACCCACTCTGGCTGTTCCCAAGCACTTTCCCATCTTTTATGTCCTTGGAAATGGCTTCCAGGGGGATCTGCTCCATAAACTTCCTGGGACTGAGGCAAAATGATCTCTTTAGCCTCAGAATAAAATGAAACTCTGAATATTTCTCTACATTGGAAACAACTCCTAATACTCCTGCTCAACCTCTTCATAAATATTCTGGATGATGGGATTGAAAGCAAGCTCATCAAGTTTGCTGATGACACTAAACTGGGTGGTGAGGTTGACATGTCAGAACCATCTTACAGACAGACCTGGACAATCTGGAAGAGTGGGCTAGCAAGAACAGTATGAAGTTTAACAAAGACAACTACAAGGTCCTGCACCTGGGTTGAAATAACCAAAGAGTCCAGAACAGGCTGGGATCTGTGTGGCTGGGGAGCAGCCTTGCTGAAAAGGACCTGGGCGTCCTGGTGAACAACAAGCAGTGTTGGATCCTGGGCTGCATCCACAGGGGCATTACTAGCAGAGATAAGAGACATGACCATTCCACTCTACTCAAGGCTTATCAGGCCGCACTTGGAGTACTGTGTCCAGTTCTGGTCCCCACAATTCAAAAAAGATGCAGACAGACTGGACAGGGCCCAAAGGAGGGCCACAAAGGTGATCGATCAAAAGGCTGTAGAGCCTGCCCTTTGAGGAAAGACTGAAGGAGTTAGGTTCTCTTCTGCTTTAAGAAGAGAATACTATGATGAGGTTCCTTGAGAAGAGAAGGTTCAGGGGGGATCTCATCACAGTATTCCAGTACTTAAAGGGCAGCTACAAAGAGGATGGAGGCTGTCTCTTCACAAGGAGCCGCATAGAGAAGACAACGGACAATGGGTACAAGTTGCACCAGGAGAGGTTTCATCTTGATATAAGAAAGAAATTTTTTACAGTGAGAACAATCATTCACTGGAATAACCTCCCCAGGGACATGGTAGCGGCTCCATCACTGGAGGTTTTCAGGATGCAGTTGGACAGGGTGCTAGATAATCTCATCTAGTCTCCCTTTGGCATGGCAGAGGACCTGGCATGGTGCAACAGTGCCATTCCCTCCGTGTCTTCAAAACTGAGCTCTGTCATCACTTCTGCTGCCCCCCTTGCCTCTCGTCTAAAGGAAAAAGACTGTTTTCTGAAATTTCTGGAGGAAGATGTTCTCTGAAAGCTGCCTTTTGCTGATCCCACCCTGAAAACACAAAATGTTGCAGCATTTGGGAACATGCATGAAGAAGAAAAGCTCAGTGCTGGATTAAAGCCACTTTTGGCAAAAGATAAAAGACAGTCTCTCTCTCTCTCGTGCACACGCACACATAGACAAATAGGAAGAAAAGCTCTCAGGGGCACAATCAATTACAGTTCATATCTCTTCTGGGCTGTCAGAGATAGTCACTGGCACAGGCCCTGCTGGAGTGCAAACCCAAAAGAGATTTACGAAAACAAATCCTCAGTTGGTGTATACCCTGCACACCAGCATAGCCCACAGCAATTTGTAGAACAGGAGGAAGAAGACTAATATATGATGATAAGCAAGCACAATGAATATTTTTCTCTTAATTGAATTTCCTCTGGCCTTCTGTAGTGAACTTAGTGAAACAAAGGCTCTGCTGTTTCATGCTGTTCATGAAAAGTTCAAGATTTTTGGAAATTTGACTCAGTCCCAACCAGGACAGACATAATCTTTACACAGAGCTGTATGTATAAATGCAGATATGAATAGGAAATTCTAGAAATATTTAACTTGGAAAACTGAATATCCGATATGAAATGCAGACCTATTGATGGTGTGTGGTCTTGTCCATTCTGCTGCTGCTGGTGGTGGCTGTAAAACTAGCCAGAGTATGGATAGCAAACTCAAAGAGAAATCACACTGGAAGGTAACGTGAAAAAGTCACCAGACCTTCCTTGACAGAAACGACAGCATGCATTTTATCGGTTACAACTGGGAAACACAGCTTGAGTGCAAATAGTTGCAACCAGCCAAGACTTAAATATTTGTTCTGTTATCAGATGATCAGTGTTAGGTTATCGTGACAGCCATGTAAACCCAGACTAACATGGCTAACGTGAATGGTAGGGAGCTGCACTGCAGTCATGTAGGAAAACACCGTGTTGACTTGATTTGGTTATACAAAACATTGGGACAAGTACTGGGAATTTTTCTGCAGGAATATGTGGGCTTAATGTTGGAGAACAATTGAAAAGCAATGACTCGAGAGCCATCCTCGACCAGCGCATGCTTTGGGTTTGTTAGGAGCTGAGCCATGACCATAAAAGCCCCGTTCTTCAGGCTCCCACCAGGCTCCAAAGCCTCCTCTGGCAACAACAGATCAAAAGGACTATAAATACTTAATAGATGCCCCAGGTCCACAGGGCAGGCTGAGAAATGTCATGGGCCATCGTTAGGGGGATGCGGGTCTCGGCATCCCCTGCGTGCTGCCTTACTGGGAGGCAGCAGCACATGGTCCCGGCTGGCATCGCATCTTGGTAGTGCCAGCGAAGGCGTGCGAGGGGTCCTGGGTTGGGGATGCGGCCTGGGCAGGGGGTTGCTTAGCCCAGACCCGCCACTGACAGGGATGTCCGAGCAGCCCCAGCCACAAACGCACCTCAGAGAAAGGCACATGGCAGATGCGTCCTCAGCCCATGGTTTTGAAACTGTTTCCTCCTGCATTATGGTTTACTCCTTCTGCTAAGTACCGGCAATAGCTTTGAGCGAGCAGAAATCACAGTCTGCTCACAAATGTGTCGGAAGAGGGAGACTAAGCATAGCCAGTGATTCGTCATGAGTTAACTGATGCGAGACACAACCCAGGGTTTGTAAGGTACAGGGGAACTGTCATGTCAAAGCGACATTAAAAAATAGCTGAAATCCTCTAGCTAAATGTTACCATCAATTACTCCACTTCAGCTTTTGGGCCAAAGTCCAAGGGCAGGCGCAGTATTTCAATCACTTCTGTGAACACTTGCGCCAGAGAAATCACAAAGACTGTGCAAGTTGTACAAACTTGTTAGACCGTGAGACCATAGTCCCCGAATCACCCTGCAACTGCTTGTGGTGGCGCTTGTGAAGGATGCTCTTCAGGTGTGGGGCTGGTTCAGTCTGCTGATGCTAAATTCAGCTGGGGCTGTACATGCCTGAGCAGACCTGGAGAGTGCTAACATGCTGCTCATGGCTCTGTTTGCCTGCCATACCCAAACCTCTGAGGCTTTCCTGGTGCTTCGGGCTGTAGCCAGCAGGTAGTGCAGGGCTGTGCAATATTGCTCTCCATCTCCAGCCAGTTCCCTCCCCCTCCCCACCCACCCCCTTCTCAATCCTGCTGCAAACGCATTGCTTATTTATTTTGCTGCCACATTCAGTTTATCTCACACCCTTCTTAAATTTTCATTTCTGGCCTTGTTGCAGATTTTTGCGATCCAAATGCAGAGGTGCCGTGTGTGGGTGCAGGGAGGGAAGCGGCAGAAATTGAGAGCCTGGCTCAGGAGGCAGCAGGGACACATCTCACCCGAGGGGCCCTGGGGAGATGCTGTGGGTTTTAGGAGCCCAGGAGGCCCCGACCCGGGTGGTAGAGTTGCAGTAATAAATAAAAAATTCAGTTTAAAGCTGCAGCGAAGACAAGTTACAAGTGTAAATTAGAAGCCTAAATCCTACTCGACAGCTCTTAAGATCTGGGGCAATGATTTGAGCCACATGTCTGATTATAGTAATGGCATATTTTAATGTTGCTTGTAACCAAGCTTAATCTTCACCGTATTCGGTACCTCGGTGCCTACAAAGGGCAGTCTCTGCATTAGAAGCCTGGGCAGCGGGTGTGGGCAGAGGAGCTCAAGGGCGGCGTTAGTCCTGGGAACGGGGGCAGGATCAGCCCTTCTGGTTCTGAGCAGAGGCCGAAGGTTTCTGCGGTTAGAGGAGAAGAGGGAGCCGCTAGAACAATTAACAGCCTGGTTTCTGGTGAGCAGACCTTTCTAAGGGCCGGAGAGGCGTGCCTGAGCAGCCATTTCGAAAACAGCCCAAGCTATGCAATGCTCAGTGGGTCCTGCCACCCGTGTCACCCCTGCTCCACAGGGCAGGACTGATTTACCCAGCCCAAAATGGGATGCTGGGGCTCTGTCGGTGGCTTCGGACACGTCTCTGTCCCAAGGAAGAGCTTGCAAAACTTCATTCATTCAAATTTTCACTAATTGTTACTGATGGTTAGTACACACATGCTTCACACTCTGCTGGACATGGCACCTTTGTGCACCGCTTTTCATGTGATCACCACAGAGCGTGGCAGGAGCTGTTGAATTCAGAGAGGTTATTGAAAAAATAATCGGCTGAGGAATATAGAGAAGAAGAATTGGGGAGTGGGGGCTCAGTTTTGCTTTTTTTTTTTTACAGTTTTTCTAAATATTGTGGGGCATGTTGTGGAAAAATTTTAGCCATCTGTCTAACGGATATTAGTAAAGTGGAGACTGTGTTAAAAATAAAGTGCCAGGTTGTCCTCTGCAGAAAGTTAATAAAAAGAAGGAAGTGAAAGACTGCTCATTATTTTTAATGGCTTTGCTTTCCAGCAGAGTGCCTGTATCTCCCTGCCTTTACATTCTGCCTTATTTCAGTTCATTACAGCACATTCAACTGCTCTGGAGAATGATGGCTTTGTTCTAAAGCACTGAATTTATCAAGAGGCCCCAGGCCCAGCCTGGCCAGGCTGTTAATCACAGGCCGGCTGCCAGGAGGAGGATGCCGAGAAGAGCCCGATGCACGGCGAGTCCAGCCAGGATGGCTGGGAGCTCTTTGGTGGGGAGAGCCACACTGGGTGCTAGCGCTGCTGAACGCCATGCACAAAGCCATCATCGGAGTCGATTAAGCGGTGCTTGACGAGTGCCTGAATGTTTTCTGCGTGCGCATCTCTACATTTGTCTCTCTTACTGGCTCCACCTGACATGAACCTCTGATTCCCTGTTAATGGATATTTGCTTTATTAACTTTAAAATATAGGACACGTTTTGCAGTTCAGAAGATGAAGATTCATGAGTGTGCAATTCAAAGCACGGTACCAAGCAAAGCACCCAGAGCATTCAGCTAAATCTGCAAGCTCCTTGCGGGGAGCAGACAGCAAGTAGAAAAGCTAAAAGCAGAAGCTGCATTTCCAAATTTGAGAACCAATAGACTTGCTTGCAAAAATCCATGCTGTGATTCTCTCAATCTAAAACTCTTCTGCTATGCTCTTTGCATAAATTGAGGCCCACATTACAGCCAGGTTTTTATAGCACTGCAGTTACAGTGATTTGTTTGGAAACAAGATGCGCATTTTCTAGGACTTAGAGGAATCACCAAAAAGGGGTCCACAGCCAGGGCCCAGGGTCTTTCCAGGGTTTTTTCTTGCAGCTCCTAACAAGCTCATTTGCCAGCAGATTTTGTTGTCATGCTCTGCCTCCTCTTCTTGCTTACTGATGGTTGTGGCCCTGCAGCAAAACCTGCATCGTGCATCTCATATGTAACGTGAGTGCAGAAGTCCTAAACGTCATGGAGAAGCCACTGTGTGGCTTGGGGCAGCAGCAGGGGATGCCGGGAGACCTCGCACAGCTGTGCTCACAGCTGGAGTGCTTCCCTGGCTCTTTCCACACCTTTCCTCTAGCTGCTGCTTCCGGTCTCAGCTGCTGCTCCTGGGAGTACGGAGGCTCGTGGGAAACTGAATTCGGGCATTTCATAACCCCAAGGGCCTTCCAGCACAAATGATGCTCTGTTGTGACAACGGCCCTCAAGAGCAGCCTGGCCAGCGGGAGGAGGATCAGGTTTTCCTGGGGTTGGGGTGGGATTTGGATGGATGGCAAGGAGCTGGTGCTGATCCGTTAAATTCTAGGTACAGCAGGCTGTCTGATATTTTGAATTTGTTTACCTTTTAACACAGAACAAGGCCAAAACTCATTTATATTGGCAAACCACATTTTTTGCCTGTCTTAATCCAGGAAATGAAAACCGTGAGCAGAAGTGTAGTCCCCTTGTCTAAACACTGGCATGCCGCTGTTTAGAAAAAAGGACTCCACCATGATTCTTCCCAATTGCCTGCAGAGTGGAACAAGAGCTTCAGCCAGGGAGGAAAATGAGCCTGTTCCTGTGTGGAAACTCAGAATGGAGTCAGGCAGAGATTTTTTGGGGGTAGGGGGATTGTTTGTTTGCTTTCCAGCCCTACCAGACACCAAACTTGCCTGTACCCTGACAAGATGCTACAAAGCATTCTTCTGGCAGTAAGTTAACAAGAGAAGCATTTGATAGATGCCTACTGGCAAGCTAATTAGAAAAGAAGGGATTCGCTGGATTGCAGGAAAAACAAAGGAAGGAAATAAAAATGTTCAGGCAGATCATTTAAGGTCCTCATCCTGGGAGAGGGAGAGTAACAGGTTTCATTTCCCAGAGGCTAGTCCTGTTCTAATTGACTTATTATTGAAGTCCGAAGGAAAACAATCCCTGTGGCCATGGGGAAGGCGTGATTGTGGCTGCTGGGGGGGGACATGGGGAGATAATAGGTTGCAATGTGTGAAGTGACACTGGGTAACATTGGTCATGTGCAGATCTTGGCAGCGTAAGAGCCCTAACTGGGCACAGTGGTTAGCGTTACGCTACGGACGGGGAGCATTGAGAACAAGCTCATGATTCATTTTGACTCAGTGGTTTCAACTGCATTGGTCTTCTGTGAGAAAAAGCTCAGCCTCTTTCTAAACACAGACCAGACAACCAGGGATCACACGTTACAACATGACAGCTATAGCTTACTCATGAACTACAAAAAACAAACTACATATTTACAAACCAAACTCAGGACAGTGAGATCCTGGTTTTGTGAGAGGCGATGCTATGCACATGGTACAACAGAGCTTTAAGGACAAAGCTGCATCGAAATACAGTAAGTCTGGGAGCCGAGCAAAGGCTGAGGAGATTTGCATTTTTCAGCATTGGGAAAATCTGTTATGCTTTCCATTAACACTGGAAAATTATTTTGAGTCCCTAGTTTGCATAATTAAAATACATAGCTAGAAAGGAATTCAAATTTGGGCTAAATTACACTGAGGAAACTACGTTCAGTTTTGATCATTTTGCTTGACAAGGACTTTTTGGTATTAGAAATGCACTGAAGATATACTATTACTAAAATAACAACTATTATGGAATGCCTAAGGGATACAATTCATTATCCAGATAAACTTTCAAATAAGCAGACATAAATGCATGCTAAATTGCAATAAAATTCCTGTGGAATTACATATTTCTTCCATAACAGGCCGGATGATCTCATCTCATGAATGTTACTACTGTGACTACCACAGTTCTCCAGGGAAGTTCAGAAGACACAGTGAGCTTCAGATATAGTTAGATAGTACGAGTAGATGGCAAATTAAAGAAACCAAACACAGAAGAGGAAAACCCAGCAAACAGTACAACTGTGTAGAAAAATACCTTCCGCCTCTTCAGATAAACTTTAATCTAAGACATATTTTCCTGCCTGAAATTAGCGGAAATGTCTTTTCTCCAGAAGGACTTGAAGGGAATGAGCAAACGGGTGACTACGTGAAGATCCCGTCAGATATTTGATTTATAGCTGTGGTTTGGTAAGGAAGGTGTAAAAACCTGGTACCTTCTGTTGGACTAGGTTTTCTGAGATTTTAGGCCAGGCTTTTCAAGTAGGGTTTTTTGTTTGAGTGTTTCCAAGGGGAAACTGGTAAAAAAAAAGAATAGCCTAAAATTAGCAGACCAGAAGTATTTCACATTGCTGGAGCACATTGTATGTGCAGGCGACGGGCATTGCTAAGTAAGGGAAAAGCTCATTGGAAAGCAAAGAGCCAAGGCACACCACTCATGTTTGCTGATTCACCTGGAATACAGCTATGGGGAGACAAAAAATAAGGAATTCTCCTCTCTGCATACAGCACCTTGCAGATGGAAAATGAGACATGTCATCCAGCTGAGTGCATTTGACTCCACTGGTTCAAGGTGGGAACACTTCTGCCAACACTTGGGGCTCTGCTTGGCGACTGGGTGAAATGTTAGATCTGTAGTTTGTCAGGGAGGGCGTGCAATTCTAACAGCTGCTCCACAACTGTGTTTTCTTGTCGTACAAAGAAATACATCTGCACATTTTACTAAAGTGCTCTGAAGTTAGAAAATTTCAGAAATTCTAAAAATCCTTTAAAACATTGGCCTTACTGCAGACTTTTTCATGTGGAAGAACCAGCTGTTGTACCACATAGTAAAGTAAAAAACAAAAATAAACACAGGTGGTAGAGGCAGGGAAAAAAGCTCTCAGAGAAATTGGTGCATTTCTCACTTATTAGGACATTTCCTTGGTTTTAAGCGTAATTTATTCTGTTTCAGCCGCATGGTTTCTGCACATTTCCTTTGAAACATCTGTAATTCTTTCTGGCAGAGATCCGAGGCAATACAGTGTAGTCTCATCTGGGAACAGTGTCCTAGGAAAGCGAAAATATCCCTAAGCTGTGAAGAAAATAATAAGTTAGCATTGAAGGGCTTGAATGAAAAACTGGACTAGATCAGAGATAGGTGAATCTCCTCACCCAGTGACTTGGGCAAGACAGACGAGGAGGAGGATGGTGTCAGCTCACCCCGCGCGCCGGCAGGCCTGGGAGAGACGTCCTTCCTCCAGCCTCTGGGACTCATCAAGCCCCGTTTCTGGTGGACTGGTGTTTTGTGGCTGACTGACTTTTTAACTCAGTTATATTAGGAGCGAGGCATGAACTCTCTCCTCAGTGGAATCCACCCAGGAGAGAGAAACTGTGACCGAGGAGTCAATTATTTGGAGATTAATAAGGCAAAGCCCTGAAATATGCTTTCCGCAGAGCAGGGCCCACCAGTTGCTCCAGGATCGTTCGTTTCCCCAGGAGAGGACTCCAGCACAAGCAAAGCACACAAGCTCCTCAGCCATTGACCAACCCTGGGGCTTCAGCAAGGGCTGAACACTGAACACGACTACATCTACCATGTCCTGCACAGCGCAGGAGGGGATCTCAAACCCCAGCAAGCTGACAGGCTGATGTGGCGCGGTGCCGTGCCCTGCAAAGACACTCGCCGAGGTCCCAAAGCAGCATGGCCACACCAGCATAGCATCCTGCCTGGCCTAATTAAAGAAATGGGGCTAATTAGGCCAGGCACAGTGCCATATTGATTAGATGATAGAGACACAGCCCCGACATCTAGACGTGCTAGTGGGATAACATAGCACTTGGCTTGCCTGTTACCCGGATAAATCAGAGCCTTTATTCTCTGTAACTGTCAGCGTGGCACTGCTCTCAAGCACTGCCTTCACACGGACTTTAATGCTGCATTGTGTTTTGTTTTTCTTTAATATTACCCAGAACTCAACAGTCATCTCCCTGCTTTGCGGGCACAGTTCCTGAAATAAGATTAACTTTGTCTCCAGGGGTCACTTTCCAGCCAGCAACCCAAAAGCTGTGCAGGAGAATGAAAACAAGGCAAAGAGAGGAAAAAAAATCAGGCTGTGTTGCAGACCTTCAGTTTGAGATATGAAAACCTTTCAGGGATTTTTATGGGGAAATACATAAAGCCACAGATTAGGATTTTTATGTTCAAGCCCTCCATGTTCTTCTAACTGCGAGGAGCTGATGGTTTCCCGGCTGGGGGCTGTCCCCGAACATACAGATCATTGCATGAATCCACTTCCCAATGGATCCTACCCTGCAGCCTTCTCTGTCCAGACCCACCCCGCAGCACAGCACCCTGACAGCAGCCCTGCTAGCTCTGCAGATGTCCTGAGGACAACAGCACAGCTACAGTAACCATGGGTGGATCCGTCCTCCTGGTAGTTCTTTTGTGTGGCCTCTATTTGCCATTGCCATTCTCATCACTTAGGATGTCTCAAAAGGATAGACACATTTTCTTCTCTTAAATTATTCTAGAGGGGCTGCGAGAATGTTAATATTTATGGGTCTGACTAGCTGAGAAATCAGACTTCTTCATGTCATGGCGTAACTATTTGGAAGACCCTGTTTCAAGGAAAAGTGAATCCCAAGGTTCAAGCAGGGCGGAGAAAAAAGAGAATATTTTATTATGTATGATCTCTCTGATCAAAGCAATACCAAAAGCATTTCTCTGTCTGCAGAGAAAACAATGAAGAATGTGGAGTAGGCAGAAAACCTAATGCTCATTGAATAATACGTGTGCCTGTACTTCTGAACCCCCTCCCCACCAAAAAAAGAACAGCACAGCCTTTCAGTCTGCAAGCATGTGCACACGTCTACATTTGTCAGGCTGTGAAAGTCTCTATTTTGTTCCATTTCAGTCTGTAAAGAAATGCAAAAGGACTGATTAAGCAAAATTACTTTATTCTACTCTCCCTCCATGGAAAAGGCGACGGAGCTGTTTTACTTGAGAGCAGACAAGAGAGGGCACTCATGCATTTCCTACATGAGAGCTTTTGATTTACGCTATGTTAGTTGGTAGGAAATGTCTCTGAGAGAGTCCTTGTTGAAAAAGGTTACAGGAAAAATACCAAATTAGCATAACACCATAAAGAAGCAGAAAATTGGTCAGAAAGGGAAAGAAGAAAAATGGAAGTGCGTGGGTAACATTAGAAGACATTCTGGTGCCCCGCGCTGGGAGGCCTGACTGCAAATCTGCTTAGGTGGGAGGATGAGGTGTTGCAGAAGCAGAGGTGGAAGCAAAGCTCCTATGGGGGTGAAAGAAAGGCTGGGTCTAAAGTGTAGTCCACAGCAGGGAGCTAAAGCTGGCCTCAGGCCCCTTGCAAGCTTTTAAATTTTCAGAGTAATGAAAAAGGACAGGATAGGGGCTGAGAATAGCTGTAAGAGATACGGCTTCAAGGGCAGTCCTCATTTTACTAATGAAACAGTTTGGGCTGCCTACACAGGGTCACTCAGGAAAGTTAAATAAATCAATCAGCTAAAGGTGCGAAGTCAATTTATATAAGTTATAGCGTATTAAAGCTCCGCGTGAATAGTTTCATTCAGGGTAAATAGCCTTAGATTACTACAGCTTAATTTTCTAGATTAGCAGAAACAAAATGTGTTTTGATAGCAAAGTAAAGCAAGATGGAGGGAGAATAAACATCCAGTTAGTAAATTAGTCCTGCATCTATGGTCTGTCTTTGTTTTTAGCAGCAGAAAACACAAAGCTACTCAGATAGTAAAGTTTATCATGCATTATAAATATCATCTAACAACCTTAGCTGCAAAAGGCTGTCAGGAGCAGAAAGTCTGTTACGGCAACTAAGTACAAACCTCTCAGTGTTTGCTGTGCCACTGCGAGTCCCGTTTGCTGCCCGCGTCACCCCGACTGGAACTGAACCATATTCCTGCGGCAAACAGCAGAGTCAATTAACTATGAATTAACTTTTAACTAACACAATTTAACTAAATTACCGGATAGTGATATTATCTAAAACATAACTAATTCTTCTATTAAAAACTAAAAACATTTGCTCAGTTAAGCGAAACATCAGTCAGTCAAAAACTCTGCCTTGCTCAGTAAACTTCCCCTCTCTTCCCTTAACTCGCCATCGGGCTCTCCTCAACTTTTTCTTTTTGTACCAGTAAAATGAGCCATGCCTGTGTCTTTTTTATCTTTTGTAGGCTTCCCCCATTGGTCTCATCATCATTCCAGAGGTTTACTCTGCTGTACGAATGAAGAACTCCTGATGCTACAACTAAATAAGTGAAACAAAAATAAGGGAATTGGCTGAGGTCAGTATGTGCTTGTGGACACTAGTTTGTGAAGTGTACCTTCTTCACAAGGAAACTCGAATTGTAAGCGCCTTCTGAAAATCATCAGTTCCCCACTACAACTTTGTAGACTGCTCATTAAAACCAAGACTGGGATTTTCTAAGCAAGTGAGTTTCACTAGTCACTTCAGACACCTTGCACCAAATCAGTACCTGAGGATGAAATTACATTAGACAAGGAAATATTGTACAGCACAGATGTGATAGCATTGTAGGTCTGATTTTTTTAAAAAATAATGTCCATATTTAAACGGATTTTTCATTGAACTACTCTATTGTTGAAAATAAAGTCCTACTGCAGGCTTTTCCCTAGAACATCCGAGCCGCAAATGCATTATTTTTCCTTTCATATTTTACCTTTGGAAAGGGGAAAATATCAGGCTTGCCTTAGCAAATTTCTGACCTATTTTAACAAGATGGGTTTGGAAATGTCACTCTAAATTGAGTATTACTCAGTTTCCACTACTCTTAGCAGAAACTCCACAGGAATGTGAAAGTGGGAGGGGCAATCCAATGAGGAAAAGAAAGCATTGCAATAACACTGAGATGTTTAGGGCATTCACTTTAAAAAAGAGGTAAAGTCCTGTCTGGGGAGAAAAGGCAGGCTGAAGTTAGATTACTGAAAGTTACAAACCCCAAATGTGGCCTAAAAGGTTACAGAACCTCAAGCTCCATGATCCTATCCCCTAGTTTAGAGGCAATGTGTATTCTTTGTATAACACATTCGCTGTGTAAGACTGATTAGATAGCCCGTGTAAAACTAAGATATTACTAACTACACGGATCACATAAAGAAACCATAAACAGTATAAAAACCAAGAATCTTGTTATGGTTCTGCATAGCCTTTTCAGCAATCTAAGAAGAAAACTGTTCTCTCCTTGATTCACCCTTTTTCCCCAAAAAGCTGGTAGGAGTGTTACACAATATACAACATTTATACAGTAGAAGACAACTGGGTTGAGGCCTATAGGCTCCATCACACCACATAATTAATAATTACATTCTTTCTCCAACCTTTTTCTCTAACAGTTTTGTATTACCTTCATATTCATTGTTGTAAACTCCCATTGCCCCAAAAGCAGAGTAAACAACAGCAGAAATATTGTTTACTTTATTACAAAGAAACAACATTTGAAATTTATTGGTGAATGAATTCTTCAGGCATTTTAACAGTGAACTTGCTCCTGGATTCAGAGAAAATTCACCCAATCCAGAAGCCAACTAGCTTTCAAACCACCTTCTTATAAGGTCTGGGCAGAAAGCTTCAAAAGGCTTTATGGGATGGCTAACTCTGAGGCGTTTTTCTCGTCGGTAAAAGATGCCAAGAACAAGGCCACACCATACTAAGCAATCAGGAGGCTCTTTCTGGAGAAAAGAAATGACATTTGCTGCAACATATCTAAGGGATGAGGTTAAGAAACCAAAACAGGACCAAACCAGAAGTCTTAAGTCTATCAGACTGAAATGACTTTCCTCATCCCTATAATTACCTGCAGGAAATCAACAAAATAACTACGTATTTTATTTATGTATTTATTTATTTAGGACAGTTAGTCGCCATTTAAAGCAAAGAGGCTTTAGAAATGCTCATAGCCTACAGAGAGGACTCATCTAGGATTTATGTCCCTGCTTCCAGGCAACCAGCTTTCTAAGATCCTCTCTTCAACACTTGCAAAGATTTTCCTTTTACATTTTCACTCAGCCACAGCCCTCCTGGTCTTCAAGGCACCATGCTCTGCTCTTCTAACCCCATAACACTGGAGCTATGTTCTCTGTGTCACAAACCCTCTAGTTTGCCCAGAGTCTATGACTGTATGCTTGAAAACCTACCAGAAGTGCAGATGCAGCACAGCATTCACTAGCCTCCCTTGGGAGCCAGTGACCCAACGCAGCCGTGCTCTCATCTCCTCATGGTTCTCTGCCTCTAGCAACCTGCCTCTCCCTGTGCCTTGTCCCTCTTCCTGCCACTCATATCCCTTTGCTTCAAGAGAAAGGGAAGGAGGTTTGCAGAACATCGTGAACATGCCCAAGCTCAAGCCCCGGCAGATGGTAGCCCTGCGACCAGGAGTCCTCAGGCTTGGTTTCAACCCCAGCAACAAGCAGAACCACAGCAGCTTCCAAGAAGAGGGAGATCAAAACTGTTCAGCAGGGAATTAACACAAAAAGCTGTCTGAAATCCTTTACAGGATAGCTAAATGACTATTTGCAAAAGGAGGCACCCTTTTGCCTGAGAACTGTTTCATGCTAAATCCCTGAAAACTCACAGACAACCAGTTGGGGAAGAACCATGGAAAGTCCTGCAAGGTACTGCAAGTGGCCTGCTTTCGGGCAGACCTTAGCATTACTCAACCCCTTCCAGCATCAGGCTACGTAACAGTCTCCTCAGAGCTTAAATGTACTCCCACACATTTTTGTACTATCCTACAAATTAGACAAATTTTAAGAAATTAAAGACGGGGAAGAAGAAAGAAACAATTAAGCCCCTAAGAATAAGACAAATACCTCCAATAGAGAGAAATTTATGCATATATTTGCCCATAAACAACAGAAGGAAATTCATAATACTGCACATAAGATTTTAAAAGCTATTGGGAAAGTAGATCAAGAAGGGTGAGGGCAAAATGTTCAATCTCCTTAAGCAGCAGCTGAAACAGGCTCTAAATTAATCAGGATTCTTAGAAACTCTAACAAGAAGGGACTGATGAAAAACAGCTGCACCCAATCCCTATAAAAACCTTCAAAAAGAAGGGAATTAAGTGATAATGTTGGTGGAAGGGCATATCATCACAGGATGGTCTCCTGCTGCTACAAAATGCCAGAGCAAAACCAAGTACTTTTCCAAGGGGAGATAATTATGATGAGTCTCAGCCCTGTTTTCAGTTCCTGGACTTGATTTCCACTCTATGGCATGGTGATACAGCTCTCATTTGGGCAGATTTTAAATTGTACTGAGCACTGGGAGTAAGAGCATCCAGTTCTAATGTTTATTAAAAGTGGTATTCAAAACATCTCCTCTGGCCCCACCATAGAGATTTGCGTAAGAAGAAGGATGTGTATCCAAAGTATGGCTTTGTAAAGGAGGGGAATAGGAGGAAAAAATAAAATATATGCTCACCATTAAGTGTTGAAGGTCTTAAGTACCATAGAGTCAATGAAGTTAACTTACAGCCCAGTATTGGTGAAGGAAAAAGTATCCCACAGAGAGGCAGGATATAAGTTGATGTCTCCCAGGAAACCAGTTGTCTGCACAAAGAATCATTTGTGGAATAGCGAGAGATGATACTAACAGGTTTTAGTAGTATTTCAGAAAAAAAAAAAAAATAGTTTGGCGAGATTAATGGTGCGACAACGTGATGTTGTACAAAACCAGTAGTTTACGGAAAGAAGGAAAAATGACTTTTTGCATGGTTCTCCCAAAAATGTCCATCGATTTTTTTGACAGAAAAGCAGTAGGCTCTCAGTAACTCCCCTTGCTCTGTGTGGCACCACTTCTGAGTGTCCCCAAGAACAGACGGACGTGCAGCCCACAGTGGAGCTGGAGTCTCCGCACACAGGGTTCCTGGCCTCCACGGGTTTACAGCAGCTTTTCCCCAAAACTCTGTAGGCTTTGAGCAACACTGATGGCCTGCAACTGCAAAATCTCCCTTACTGAAAAGACATTTATAACATTGACTCTACAGATTTAAGCACCTGGATACCGAGGTCTGTGTTTTGCCTCCAAAAGGACTTTTGGTGACTGTATGAAAGTCTGTGTGTGGGACTTTTCATCTCATTTTTTGCCCTGGAACAAATTCCTTAATTTTTGTTGTCTTCAGTTTCTGTGGTTTTAAGATTGTCTTAATGCTCATAGTTACTCTGGAGACTCCGTGAATGAAGATTTCAGGACTCCCACGTGGAAACGCACTATTGCATTAGAGTTGCTGCTTCTCCTCTAACCCAAGTCATCGTGATAGGAAATGACTCCTGGGTAGGAGACATTACACATAAACTACAGACACTCAGCTAACATTCCTGCAGAAGCTGTTATTTCTCTAAGTTAATTGTATGACAAAGGTCGATCTCACGAGCAGTTGTCTGCACAACAAAAGCAGGCTAAATCAGTAAGATTTTTGCTTGCATCGACAGTGTGGAGAGGCAAACGGAGGTATAAGCACTACAGAGGGGCCATCAAGCAGGTACTCACCCCCACGGGGAGCTACTGTAACTGCCTCAGCATAAGGTCTCAGCTTCCTCTGCTCCCTGCCTTGTGCAATCCCCAAGCCTGTCATTTCCCAGCAGAGCTAAATGTTGAACCCTGAAAAAAATGCTTGATAATGCAAATGTATTTAGTAATGACGACCCATTCTGAGGACCCTGTAAGTGTCCTAAATATGTTTGTTTTAATCGAGGTAGGGTAGGGTTTGTAGTGTGATAGAATGATGAAAACAGCCCTGATTAACAACTCCTCTCATCTCCTGCTCTGACAGCCGCTTTCTCAAAGCACCAATATTACCCACTTAGAAAATGGATTTATGCCAACGTTTAAAGCATTTCTTCTTCTTTCAGCACACCAGATGGTACTAAAAATTCAAAATATTTCCTACAACAGCTGTATCTTTGACAACAAAATTAATACAAGCCAAAATACCACTGTTGTGTGTAGGCCATAATGACCAGACTCCTCAGTTTTATATCTAATGTAACAAGGCATTTTATAGTTAAAAAATAAATCTGATCAACTCAGTATTGCGTCAATCATGTGACTCTGTCTGGGTTTTCAAAACCAGATGCAAAATTCAGTTCCTTTATAGTTTAACAGCTGGTCTGATAAGAATGTAAAATACACCTTTCCCTAGAGCTATAATAAATGTGTTAACACTTTCTTACAACCAGCCCTTTCCTACAACTCATCATTTTCTTGCCTCAAGCTCCGTCTTTATGTATTTGATGACATAAATCTTTTAAGCAGGTTTTGACCAGAAGCTAACTTCCCTTACTCTCCGATATCTGGACAATAATATGTGGTTTTTTCTTTGGTGTTTAAAGAGGAGGAGGGAGGAGGGGGAATACTTTCAATTCAGACAAAACAAAAAATGCAAATGATCATGCTTGCAATTTCCATCTCCTTAACACAAATGTGTACAGTAGAGTTTTTTAATGATCTATTTGTTAGATCATTAGCTAGATCATTAGATATAAGGCATGCAGCTCTCAAAGTTTTAGTATTTTAAACAGTGTGGTAGCTTTGGCATGCCCTGAATAGTGAGCAACAAAGGCAGGAAACACGAAAACAAAACTCAAGCCAAATAATTTGCCCATCAAAAGCGTGTAATATCCAAGCAATGTAATAAACACAATTCTGTTATCTGTATATGTTTCTACATGTACGCGAACATTCTTGATGCTAGCATGTGAACATCTGCTAAAAAATTCAATTACTTGACAGTGCTATGAAGCAAGAAATGACTGTCAGCTCTTGTTGTAGAGAGGGAGGATGGTGTGGTGGTTATTGATGCTGGACTCAGCCTCGGGAGGGACAATTTCATGTCCCTCTCCTGTCACAGACTTGTGAGACACTGAGCCACCTCAACAGGGAGCTTTACATCCCAAAGTTGTCTAAGGCCTGAGGCACATGGGGGATCTACCATGAGAAGAGACGCTAAAACCCCAGCACCTCAGCTCTGCCCATCCTTTTTGCAGTCAGACCTCGCCTGTGGTAGGTGAACATCTCCTTCCCCACCTCTGTGTGCCTGTCTTTGCTCTCTGCCAAGTGCCAATCTCTGCTTTCCCACCGGCACCTTCCCTGTACAAATCACTCCTCTCATCTTCCCGCAGCACAATTCCCACACTCATCTGCGGGATTCCCTTTCCTCCGGGAATCTATTCCTCATTCAGCACAAGCGTGCGCTCGCACAAGGCATCTGGCATTGAAATGATGCGGTTGGCCTGGCGCTGTCATGCTGGATGTGAAGGTGATGAGCGGATGGTTGTTATTTGCAGATATAGCGCTAGAGCTATATTTAACCATCTTCCTCTTGCACAGCTGCAATGCTGTCATATTAGCTCAGCATAGTTGAAAATTAACATTCAAGAAGCAAATAACGAAAGGGTATGGATTTTTAAAGTATTGATACAGTTTGTTAATATTTTAAGAAATGAGACAAAAATAATTTTGGAATGCCCTTCATTTAAAAATTTGCAGTCCCTGCTCTCAGCTGCATTAAAGACACAACACAGGCTAGAAGTGGAATCAAAGACTACGAATTAGATGGAGGTGGAGAAACAAGACAGATCACATCACTCAGGGCTCCCTGCAGGTGCCTCCCAAAGTCTACGCGCTGCCCTGTGACCTTGCAGGAACAAGACCATGATAGGAAGGTGGGCAATGGCTGTGTTCAATGACTTATGAAGGCATTTCATTGAAACCATGTGAAGGTGGAATTGATGCTAGTTTTAATTTTGTCTGACTCAATACGAGTGCTCCCATTTAAAATGTTTAAGTAATTAATTATTACATTAAGTATGGCTAGTTCTAAATGAAATTGTTAGTGTTCCCCTTCAAAACAAATATACTGTCCAAACTGATGATCAGAGAGGTGTCAGGCAAATGTGTGTGACATTAGCAGACATGAACAGATGATTTTACTCTAGATAAAGCTCTGGATTATTTTACCTAGAAATCTAAATTATTTATCTTGAAATCTAAATTTATCTAGAGGGCTCTAAATACCACAAGAGTGATGGCTTTCTCCCTCTCCTCAAACACAGTGCATCCCCACAGCCAGCTCACTCAATGTCAAGATGAAAAATATGGGTGACTTCTATGCCCTGGTGATCACCTGAGCAGGATCAGGAGGACAGGCTCCTCTGTTTTATACTGAAGACTGAGCTGGTCTTGGAGGCTTAGAGTTGTCCTTGTTTTCCTTCCCTTTCTCGCCCCTCCAGAACCACACAGCCCGTTGACTGGCAGCCAGGCAAGAGCTGACCTGCTGTGAAGGCAAGGACCCCTTTTAATTCAGGAGAAGTAATTTTAAAGGTAAATTTGTGAAAAAAATTCTCTAAAGGACCCATTGCATCTCCTTTAATTTTTGAGGGGAGTAAATAAACAAATGATGTCTAAGCAAGGGTTTTCTGAGCACTGTTGTGTTATTTTGCATTTGGCCAAGATTTACTTACAGTTGTTTATTTCCATTTCCATTTGCAAGAGCCCAGCTTGCTCTCACACAAATCCCTGTTAATGATACATGTCTGTAGCTCACTGGAAGCCAAAGGGATGGTCACACTGTTGGTTAAGCCCCAGCTTAGCTGCTGATTTGGAGCTGAATAAACTCCTAAACCTCTGAACCCTGATGCTGCTGCCTGCTCTCATGATGCCTACTAAGCGAGCAGCAGCTGAGCCTGAGCGAGGGCCAGCCTGTCCAGGAGAGCTTCCTGTGTGCAGTGCGGATGGAAAGCTGTGCTAAACTTCAGCAAATAATAGCTAAGGGGCAGAAATTTCCTCTGAACCCACTTTTCAGTTGTATCCATTTCATTCCAGTGCAAAGCCAAAGAGGTTAAAACAGAAAGTGCCAGTGCTTTAAGCTAATCCATTTGTTTTTGCACAAGAATGAAGGATAGCTGCAAGAGGTTGAAAGAAACATTTTGAAGTTATTTTTTGCCATCCTTCTTGGTAAGACTCCATTCCCAACTGTGTGCTCACTTGGACAAAACCAGAGTAAATCAGGTGATGCATTGGGCCAAGGCTCTGGACTCACTATTTGATCACGTTCTCAGAAGCCAAAGCCTTCATTAAAATGACTTCCTTCTTCGGCGCTAGCTCTGCTCGCCAAAATGAAATGCTGTGCATTTGAGTGATTCCTAGAAGATCATCTGCACTTCCCAAAGTCTGTCCCTGTAAGTCCCTTTCCCAGCCGCAGCACATATATAATCACTGTAGCTAACTGATTATTCTGGGAGCGTGTGTGATTCCCAACCTGTCAGATTTTCGTGGTTTGAGATGTTGACATACAGCTCCAAGCTGAACACTTTCAGCTGTAGGATAAAGCACATAAAGGAAAACAGGGTGAGTTTAGTACACCTGTTCTCCATCCATCCACCAAGAACACAGTCTTTAAAGACTCAAGACAAATTCACCGTAGACTCCCAGAGGTAAAAGGCAATGAATGAAGTCACTCCGCAATATTTTATTTGCTGCTAAGATACTGCAAGGTTGAAGGAAAGCTGACACCAGGAAAGGTTACACAGGCATCCCGGGAAAGAGCTCAGGAAGCAGTGAACACCGCCCATACACTTTTAGTGCATTACTAGTTAAGCCCCACACATTTAACAGCTTGCCCTTCATCAAAAAGATTTATGATGCTTGATAACAGAATGGTATTGTAAAGTGGCTGTGCTGCAGGAACATTATCCTTGTGGTGGCATGCAATGACATCGCTGGAATAAGTGATCCTGCTCCCTTACTGCAGTAAGCGGTCGCAATCTTTCTGAGCAATCTGTTTACCGAAAGAGAACCGGGCTGCCGGTCAGTGCGCACTGCATCTGATCAGCAGTATGGAGACTCCAAACCCTGTCTTCTTCTTCTGTGAGGTGATGGAGGCCCCAGCTTCACCCAGTCATTTACTTTTCTGATTTGTCCTGAGGAGCTCACGGTCTCCGTCATTCTGCTGTCCTTGGTCTCTTAAGGTCCAGCCTTAACCTGGGACTTTCTTTTACACTCCTCAGGTCCTTTTGCTTTCCTCTAAATCTAAAATCCATTTTGTCAAAACCAGAGAGCAACTACGTGTACTTTAGATGTCTTCACACAACCACAGGAGCCACGGAGGTGTAAACTGCAGACAGTGCTGTGTCCATCCGTATCTTTATGGCTTGCTGCTGGCTCTTTGTTGCTAGTTTTTGTCTACTTTTTAGTCCTGAATGTATTCTTGCTTTTACTGTTCGCTCTGTCATGCTTTGTACCAATTATCTGGCACTCACTGTCTCCAAAGCCAGGATTCATTCTCCGCAGTGGCAGAGCACAAAATTTCTTTCTCCGCATAACAAGAACTATGTCAAAAAAGCTGTTTGTAGAAAACAACATGCGAGCTGGGACAGACGTGAGGTATGTGCACAGCCAGTTAAGAACTACTCAGGGGTGAAACGTCTTTTCAAAAGTACTGAAGTGAGGTAGTTGCAATGCTGTGGTCATTTGTGAATGTGTCACCCATCAAAGGGTGAAAGACAAGAATATTTTCCTGGCAACAGGCTGAAAAAATCAACAGTATCACTGGCCACGTACCAGTGTCCTCCTCAGATGGGGAATCTGCTTGGGAAAGGTGCTTTTGAGACACAGCACATCTCAGTCAGAGAGGCAGTTTACCTCGGACGGTGCCTGGCTTTCCCCTGTAGCAGGTTAGTCGTTGTGGCAGAGGTTCACGCTCTCCAGCGCATTTGTTCCATATCCTTCCCTTTGTTTCTTGTGCTAATACACTACCGTCCACTCTTGTTTTAATCACGTTTATCCTGGGATGTCCTTTTTCATGGCAATCCCTGAAAAAATCCCTGAGCCTTGTGCCTCAATAGTCACAGTACTATCTTTCAAGTCACCTTTGGTTCCCCACAGTGACCTTGAGGTGTCCTTAGCCTTGCTAAGGTGATCGCACCAGCGATCGATATTTGCAGGTCAGTCTGTGTGAGGATTTGGGAGGCAGAGTCTATTCTTATCTCTGTCGCTTCGCTTAGTGGGTCACCTTGGAGGAGTCCGTTCCCCGTTCTTTGCTTCAGTCTCCTCATATGTAGGAAGAGATATTTAACATTTCTTGATGAAAAGCAATTAGCTAAGCCGTAATACAGTTTCCCTTCCTAGTTATCTGTCAGACTGCTGTTTGCTGAGAGGGTGCTCGATCTGTGTGCTCTCATACTTGCAGATACACTGAGGCACTATTTATTTTCTTTTTTTTTAGCCTCTCTCTTATACTTCTTGGGCACAATCTTTGTGTCTCTTACTCCTTATAAAAATGGGCCGTAATACTCTGTCCATCCTAAGTCCCATCATGGTACCGTTGGTAGGCAAACACACTCTTTGCCCAAAAATTTAACATTAGAGTTTTAATTTATAGTTTAGCTTATAATAGACTGATACTTGAAGCAATACGATATTTGAAGCAATTTGAAGTAAGTGATGGCACCCAGGCCACGCAAAGGACGCTGGCACAATTCTACTTGACTGCAGACTGCACAGGAGAAACAGATGTCAACAGAGTAGCACCTGGGATTCTGCACCTTTCTGGAGCATCCTTTGGAAAAACCTCCAAACATCTGCCAGGACAACGCACATGATGGCTCCGCACTCTGGAGCATGAGTTGTGCTGGTGGTGAGTACATGTTCAGAGTAACCGTACCAGGCCTGTTTAAGAAATCCAGTGTGTCTGGGATACCCCAACATTTTGTTTTATGTGCTGCATAGTCAATCTGCCACGTGCAATGGCCATGTGCCTGGGGCTTCTGGAAATCTGGCAACTCCATTAACATTATTTCTCTTTCTCCTTCTCTTTACACGGCCAGACATCTTCAGTAGGCCAAAAAGCTCTTTCTTTCTTCCGACAAAGTTTCTGGGTAGAGAAGAAAAGTGGGCATGTCTGGGAAAATCCAGAGATGTTTTGGCTGAAAACCAACACTAAGTTCAGTAACCCACATCTCCCTTTACCTACACCTTCTCCCCAACCTTCACATGATTTTTTTCCTGAAGCACACTCTCCTCCTGCCCTCTCTCTGGAGCCTCCTCCTCTCCAGTTAGTTTTCTGTTTCTTTGGCTGATGGTGCAGTGGAGAAAAGCCCTCTCCATGAAGGCATGTGCCTTTGTTCCTCCTTTTTGCCCAAAGCCGCCTCGCTCTTCAAACTACTGCTCTATCACCTCTGCCCCTTTGTTCTCCTGTTTAGGGACTTTCCACTCCTCACCTTCCTGCTGATAAAGTTAATCAAACTAATTTTCCCACTCAGTCACCTCCCTTATCACAGTCACTGTTTGGCCGGAGCCCAATGGATATGGTTTATGAGCTCTGCTGTTTGTTCTGCAGCATTTTCTGGCCAGGGTGAGTGATGTGTCTCAGGGTCTGTGTCAGCTCCTGGCTGATTCACAGTGCCTTGAGACAAATAACAAATACATTTTGAACCATTTTGTGAAATAACTGGAATTCATAAATTAAAATAATTTCATCATCAGGAAAAGACCCAGGATCTTTTTATTTTGCTTTGAAACTCTCTATCTTTATCTAGCGCTGTCCAAGTGATGACTGTAACTTGGTTCAGCTTCTGCGTCAATGATCATAAAGGGTGAAAACATAGTTTGCTCTGCCTTATCCTTGCTTGTGTTGCAGTGTAGATGTTTGGAAGAGGCAGAATGGGAATGCATGTAAGAATCAGCTGGAAATGGTCTCTGGCACCTCTGTCAGATACCTAGTCTGATCTACCCCCCAAGGCCCGTTTCACAATTAGTGGAAGAGTCCATGGCCCTGCAGCGCCCAGAGTCTTGGGGGAGCTGAGGCAATTGGCACAGACCAAGCGCTTAACCCCAAAAGGGCTCAAATTAGGTGTGGCGAGTCCTACCCAGCGATTCAGAAAGATTTGCGGTCACTCTTTTGCTGTTACTGTTCCAGCAGCACTTGTATTCGTAACACCAAGGACAGCATGTAAGACGGCCAACAGTAGCGTTTTGAGCAATTTGTCAGCTAAGCAGGGGGTGCCACAAGTGGGTGGGTGGATCCTGATGTTCGGGGTCACTGCTCATCCCTGTCATTTGATTTCATGCCACTGAGTTTGTCTAAGCCTTCCCAGTGAGGCCCTGCTCCCCACAACTTGGCTGTCAGTGTTAGAGACCTCTGAGGAGGTCCTCACAACTCGGTGGCAGGAAAAACCTTGAGTACCCAAGGCTTGCACAGGGTATGAAGCACTCCCAAACAGATTCCTCTTTGCACATCGCTCCTGGTGCAGGGTGACATCGCAGCATTTCACAGGTTATCCCGCTAAGGCAACCCCCCCCCGCCATGTTTTGTTCTGCTACGCCAGAAACAATTGTAAAAAGCCTGCTAGATTTGGAAAACAGGTGCAAAGAATCAAAGGGCAGATCCTGCTCTGACCTCACATACCCCATCCCCATGCCGGCCCCTGGCCACTCATCTGTGCATCCCTTGCACCAGCTCTGGACCTTGCTGAAGACTTCCATGAGCTGATTTAAATCACTGAAACAGCAGAAAACTAATCCCGGAAGGAGGAGAGCGAGGTAAACAGTTGTCTGAGGTTTCAGTGAGGTCATTTGGCTCAGCGGGATTCTGGCAGGTACCATGGCTGGGGAAGGAAGGGAGTGGGGAGGAGCACAGTGGGCACAGGACAGAAGGTAGCGAAGGCTGCCTTCCCCGTGTGCAGCAAGCTGTGTGCCAAGCCAGAGGCACGTGCAGCTGTGCTCCCTAACAGCCTAATCCCTCTAACGTCAGGCTCCTGTACTTGGGGCAAAGCCCTGTGAAACCATTCTCTCCCTGGGAATTCAACCGAGTGTAAATGCCACACTGGGGATTTCCTGTAGCCCAAAGACTTGATAATTAGTTTAATTAGGATATCAATTTATGATCTTCTTGCTAGTGAAAAGCTGCTTGATACAATGTTAGCTTTTGATATGCAAAAATGCTTTTGAAACTCTACCTCACCCTGGGTGGCCCAGAAAGTGTTATCATTTCACTGTCAATAGATAATTCATTCATAATACACCCATGTATCCCTGCTTGACAAATGCCAATGGAAAGTGTTGAATAATCTCTGAGGCTATGGACTCATATCAAGTTTTCTCTGGTGACAGTGCCTGAGTGATATGTTTTTCAGACTCCCCGCAACCCAAGACCACCAGATCGCTTCACTGACCTCCTTATGGACCCACAAACATTTCATTCAGCCTAGTGAGGGTGCGTGAAGACAGGGACAGGGACAGGGTCAGGGACAGGGACAGGGAGAGGGAGAGGGAGGGAATACTCTCCTCACACTAGCACTAGTATTGGGAAAAACATAACATGAAACTAAAGCTTGAGTTTAAATACACGAGTCTGAATGACTAAACTTTCTATGACATACAGCCACAGAAATACGTAATAAACAGGCCTTGTGATGGTAGAAAGACACAACTTATCTGCAATTTTACATTGGTGCTAAATACGATCGCTAGCAAGATGAACTGGAAGATTCTCAATTCTGAGTTTATGGAAGATACCAGCATAGCAAAAAAGGGAAGGCTGCCTACACTGAGGCACAATATGGTGTTGTCAGCATCCTTCTATTTTTGAAAGGCCCCAGTATTTCCATAAATAGTATTTTACTAGTATGATAATGAGGATGACAGTATTTCAGAGGGATTTCCCCTGATCTCATATCATTTTAAATAATGCTCAGACTGTCTCTTCACCATTTGTTTCGGTATTTTCAGTTATTTTGATTTAATTTAACCTGATTTTCTGCAGAGCCAAAAAAATTTCCCACTCTCATTTCTTTTGGACCGATTTACTTATGGGGCACATTTGTTTCTGTTTCAATTATGACCCTGTTAAAATGCAAACATTTTCTAGGTTTTAAAAATCTGCTTTGGACAGCACAGCATTCTTAAATTAACGTTAGCCAGCTATACACTTTTCATGTTATTACACTGACAACTGAGACTGCTAAGCCTGATTTCATCTCCCCTAAATTACTTGGGAAAAGTGCTATTAGTGACTCCCCAAATCACTTGCTGTTTTGCCAGGCAGTCAGTTCACCTCCTTGTTCAAAGAGCAGTTATGCCTTCGTCTTTAGCAAATGCATTTCTATTTCAGAGCGGTTTGCTGGCCAGCTTGCAAAGTGCCCGATATCAGCAGTGTTGGTCCACTTCCATGGTTAATCTTGCCCTTCTGGACCAGCATCAGAAGAGACCCGTCACTCACAACAGTGCACAGTTGTGGGTGCAGGACCCGTACCCCCATTAGATGGTCAGTGCCACGTGCTGATGCCCACATTAAGAAGAGGGAGGCATGGCTCAGGAGCGCTGCTGTACAGGGTTGGGGGAAGAGGAAGGGAAATGATGCCTTGAGGAGACAGCTGCCCACTATCAATCCCACTGTAGCATCTATGCCTTCTTACCTGTCCTTTATTTACAGATATGACCCAGGCAGGGAGCAGAGCAATGAGGAACTGCATCCAAATTCTCCCTCAGAAATATCTCTGGCCACATCAAAAATGCCCCCTTGTCCCTGGCCCCAGGGTAGCAGCAGTGTCAAGTGCTTCCAGCCCCAGGTCAGCTTCAGTGATAGCCAGGAGCAGCATCTGATCATGGAGGGAAGCAGCATTGCATGGTTGCTACTCTGGGAGATGCAAGTGGATACAGGCTTCTAAACTGCATACTGGGACATCTCACCTGGAGACAGAAAGGTGGTTTCCAAATTATGGAAACCACTGGGGCCAAAAGGCTGGGAGGAGAGTTGGTGGGATGTGGAATGCAGCCTGACATAAATGTTGTGGGCTACTGCTACAGCATGTAGTGAGCTGTTGATGAAGCCCTTTGGGGGGACAGAGAAGCTTCTCTTAGGTCAGTGGTAGACCTCTTGTGTTTCTACTAAGCCCTGCTTAGTGAGTACCTCCTGACCCCATCCTTATCTCAGCTTTATCTGATCTAAAAACCTCCTGCAGCCTCAAACCTTTGCTTCCTGCCTCTCTGCTCACAGCATTTGCAAATGCTCCGGTCAGGATGAAGGTGTGGGAGCTGATACTTTTCTAGTGGTGGATATGTCTCGCTGCCAGAGCAAAGTGTTGTTCCAAACTGTCCATCACAGCTAATGGCATGATGAACTCCCTCAGAATTAAGGGCTTTCCAGATAGCAGGTGGAGACTTATACCATGCAAGGAAGGAGAGGAGAGGGCCAGATATCTAAGCTGGTGGGAGAAAGGAAAGAAAAATAGGTGTGTTCTGCACTCATGCAAAACAGGCATTTTAGACAGCTGGAGACGCTTCTGCATCTCAGTCTGGATGGTGGCCAGTTTAGACATGAAGCTGGTGCCAGTGAAGAGATTAATGAATTGCAGTAGCTTTCTTAATCCTCCCTGTATAGCTGCTTCTGGGGACATGCAGCCAGGCCTTCCTCTTGATGGTGTGAGAGAGAAACTGGTCTAAATCAAAAGTCTCCCTCACTAATCTTCAGCTGTGAACCTCCAATGTGAAAGGTGTAACAAAGCAGAACCCAAAGAAGACCTAAGAAAAGGAAAAGTAGCACTTCAAAAGCAATCCAGAGGGGGAGTTACTTCAAAAGGGAACCCTGGAGTAAGAAGCACTTCAAAGGGGAAAACTTCCCTAGGGAGCTTGTTGCAAATTATCTTAAAGTAGGTCCTACCATCAAACAGATGTAATTAGTTTTATTCCTATTACTACTGTCATGAAACCTTGTTCATTCAAAAACACCTTGAACATTTCATATGGTGGAGGAGCACTTGCTGAAGGATGCACAAGACTTTAGTGTAGTCAGCATCTAATAACTGTGGGCAACAGGCTGTAAGAAGTACCTGCTCACCAAAGTTTGCCAAAGCTCAGAAAGGTCTCTCAGAGCATGTCTGTCCAATATTATACAACTTGGGTTCATCTACTTCCCATCTTTTCACAGCTGACTTGAACAACACTGTAAATGAAGTTTCTGCAGCAAAAGCTGGTGTAATTTTCTGGCCTCTCATGTATTTTCAGGCACTTTGTGTAGTCTGATTTGAACAATCTAAAACTACATGTACTTTTTTGTTCATCTGCTTCATTGTCTCTAGGGATAAGCCAATCCAAACTTCATGAGCTGCATGTACTGCCACTTAATTTTACTATTATCATAGTCAGTGTAATTCAAATAATGACAACGTGGTCTGATCCTCCCATTTTCCCTCTTTATATCTTTCTTATAATTTTCTTCCTTCTCATCGCTTTGCTCCCTTCATCTTCCATATATCCCTTTCCGTGTGCTTGTTCTCACGACAGGGGAACCTACTCCCCCCAGATCTTGTGGCTGTGGCTGCACCCTCCCTTGGCCAGCATCCATGTTAGCTGCCTGGCCCCGTCACTAACACTAATAATAATTTTAAAACGTCTGTTTTCTTTTAGAAGTTCAAACTCTATACTCTCTGAAGAAACTAACAGGGTGAAGAGGGTTGTGTTTGCAATGTAGGTCAAGCATGAACAACAACTTCCAAAAAGAACTGAGGTATATCAGGATTGTTAAGTTTCAAAGTGCCCACAGCCTGACTTCAGGAAATCTCCCTTGGTTCTCAGTGCTGTGCTTCCTCAATACCCTCCCAAACCCCTACAGATAAGTTAATTTGTCATTCTCTTGAGAACCAATTAGCACCTTTGGATTAATTAAAATGAGTGTCTTTTGAAACCACGCCCATGTCTATTCAATAACTACTAAGGTACATTATTCCATTATACCTAAATGGATACATGAAAAAAGAGCAAACACATATTATAATGGTGCTAGATAAAGCACGTATCACTTGAAGGCTCTCACACAGACACCTAGGAAGCTGACTCATCTTTTTCTTCTCTTTCCCATCAGACTGTGTCTCTTACTCACCATGCATGTTTTCCAATAGTTCAACTTTAGAAAGTTTGTTTGAATCTCCCTGGGTAGCATCTGTATTGGTACCCTAACTCAGACAAAGGTGGTTCCTTATTCCCTACCTTGTGTTTCTTGCCCTCCAAGGTCAGGCAAGGTTGTATATGTGTTGGAAAAGGAGAAAGGGATGAAATGAGGGAGTATTGGGTTTAGATTCTTTACCAAAAAGCAACATTTAATGCCCCAGCTTGAAGTTTTAGTGGCATTTTTCTCCTTCCAGCAGACATATTCTTACACTGTATTTTCAGTGTCTAATTTCCATACTTCATGTTGAACAACCTTATTTCGGCAAATCATCCCCTGCATTAGTAGTGAGATTAATCTTGTCTCTGAAGACAATGGAAACATCAAATCAATTTTTATGTGTTAAAAAAGATATCTTTCCCTAGACCTCTCAAGTGCACCAATTTTCTAGATTTCAGCAGCCTGCGCTGCTAGACACGTGCAGAAACAGCTACTGTGATTGCAGGGACCATTCAAGTGTGTGCAATCAGTACACTATGGGACATGTCAGATCAGTTGTCCTCTGACCTGCCAGTGTTGGCAAGTCAGCTTCCCTCAAAAAGTTACTTGGCCTTATCAGATGATGTTAAAGTGTGTTCTGCACGCTATGAAAATCTTTATTTAAGATTTTTAATATTAACACTGTTGTGGTTGAGACTTGTTTTGAAATTTGTCTCTTAGCAACGTCGGAGTTATTTACAGTAAATCACATCTGAATTGAGATGAAAGAACTTCACCTGACTTCAGAAAGTAAAATACACACAACTTGTGTTTACAAGGCAACCCATTACAGATGAATGCCTTGGTGATAGCAGCTTATGGAACATCCATATGTGCTGTTGGCATTTGTAAGGTGATGAAAAAGAATGTAGTTTCTGATATCTGAGCTGCTTTTACTGTGGTATTTGCAAAAATAAAAATACCCTATAAAACTAAACTTGGAATTTATACCAGTTGATTTATGTCAAAAACAGGAGCCAAACCATACTCTTCATTAAAATAAAATTCAAGCTCTAAAATAATTAAAAAATAATTGTGTATTTTAGCAGATATTTTGACCACTGTAGGGCAGCCTGACAAAGTAGTGGAGCCTGAGGCTGCTCTTCTGAGCTAGAAAGAAAGTTAAAATAAAGTTGTTCTTGTTTTAAACTGGAAAGGAAAGAAGCTTATAGAGAGTAGGTGCTCTAACTCTCTTCTTTATCACATCTCAAAGAGAGAGAGAAAAAAAGCAGTAGAAGAAAGCAGAGAAAAAAGTTGGCTTAGGAAGAGATGACTTGTCTGTGACAACAACTATTGTAGTAGTGTGCACATTTTGCTACTCTTTGCATATGGGTTAAGCCTTGCTGCTGATTGTGCGGTTTTGTAGGACTGGATCAACGGTGCTTTGGGTCGTTAGAGAAAGGGAAGAATTCATGCTGCAGACATCACCTTAAGCTAATTGGGAAAATTAAATGTCAGCATCACTAGTTCAAAAAATATGTTAAGCTAAAAATCTTTGGTATTGGAAAACTAGACATCCCTACCAGAAAAATGAGCAAAATTATGTTTTGGGCTAGCTCCTCAAAAAGACTTCAGCATGCTATTTGAAGCATGTCAGCACCTTGCTGTTAAATGTGCTGTTTGCAGTGGAATCTACAGATTAAGTTAGACCCATCGGCTCCTAACAGCGTACTGGACGATTTAGCACCAAAAAGGCAGAATACATGAACGTTTGCAAGCTGAGCAGGGAGGAGTCATCTTTCCTAGTCACTCCAGTGGGAAGTGCTGTGGAGGACAGAGTGGCTCGGGAGAGTCACATCCCTAAGTACAGACTGCAGAGAAGCACATCCCTCCACGAGAGTGCAGTTTTCAAATGTTCAGTCTCTCCTAGGGGTTAGAACTCTTGCCAAGCCCTTCTTATCAAACACAGCCAGAAAAGATCTCTCTCACCATGTCCTGTTCCAAAAACTTAGATTTCCTTCCTTTCCTTAGCAGAACTCAAGTTCAAATCTCTCTTTTCCTTCAATCTTCCCCACTGCCCTTCTTTGCCACCTCCTAACTGCTGGGCTGTAGCTGTGCAGGTTGTAGTCCCTCTTTCATTTTGCATGGATTAATTATACATTCATTATAACTAATCTTGGGTTAGAGCCCACAGGAATCTGTTGCTGGGAGGACAGCACTTATCAGAGATGTGAGAGACCTGGATACTAATGGTTCTTCCAATTAGTGCTTATGCCTTTATTACAAAGTAATACATCTCTGTGTTTCCTGTGCTTCACATGAATGCTCTAACCCTTCGAATCCAGGGTATTATGTAGCGGGGAAAAGGAGCAGTCCTCTGTCCTGGGAGACAAGTTTGGGGGTGCTCAGTTGCCCGGTACGGGGGGGATGCGCATGATGAACCTCAAACCGGCATCAGGCTGAGGTGGCCACCCACCTGGCTTCTCAACGCTGTCACACCTCCAGGCAATTTCTTTGTGTGCAGCAGCAGGAAATTCAGACTCTCTGGGGTTTGCTGGTAAAACTCAGACACTTACACACTTTGATGGCACCAAAGAAGAGGTTAGCATCCAACAGGACACTTGGGGAAATCCCATTTTTAGATTTAAAAGCGCCTAAATAACAGGCAGTGAGGTGTTATAGGCTGGATGGCTTCTCACCATCAGGCAGTCTCTCCTTCCATGAGATTTCCCCCAGCACAGTCAATCTCCTAGAATGAAGAGACAATATCACCCTCCAAGAAATAACAGCCTTTCTTTCCAACATATTTGAGAATGTTTTCTAATCCTTAGAAATGAAAGCAGCAAATGTTTCTTATTTCCCGTACAAGTCAAAGACTGCCATCTTTATTTTTGTGCCTCTCCTCGGCACTCAGCTGTCATTGTAGTTAATTATCTTGTCAGAGGCATCTGCAGTTTGGGGACTATTGCTTAAATATTTTCAGCTCTTTGCATCCCATGGTAGCGCATTTTGGTGAGTGGTGGGAAACAGAAACAGGATGGAGCAGCAGAAGGACACAAAGATGGTCAGGTTTGGCAATGGACTCAAATAAGGTCACAATGTAACAAGTATAATTCCGACAAATCAGAGACTATAATGACCACAAGAGCACAAGAATGGATCTACATCTTTAGAAATGGTAGAGAACAACTTTACTTACCTTTGATGTATGCAAAATATCCAGAATCTTAAAGTAATTTTTAAATTTACTTGTCATATACAGCCTGTTGTACTTGCTTGATCATATACCATTGCAATGGCTTATCTATTGAACATAAACCATTCAGTCTGAGAGTTTTGTCAATCCCAGCTTTTATACAGGTGTTGAGGAGGGAACACGCAAGGTGTGCTTCTGCTGCTCAGGGCTAAGACACAGGGACACTCTTTCTCCAGCTACCAGCTACCCTTCTCATGATGGGGCCACCTGAAAAGGGGTTGGAAAGAGATGGCCTTAGCTGCAGAGAGGGCATCAGGAACGCCAGCCTAGTGAGACCAGCATATGCTATATCTCTTCCAGGACTGACAGGGAAGACCTAGCAGGTATAGCATCTCTGTGATTTAGTGATGTTCTAGGGTTAAGAGGACTCCTAGACATACAATGCCTCCCGGGCCTCCCATCTGGGTGAGAGAGTATCCATTATGCTGGAGCAGGCACATAAAACACAGGCTGACACAGAGATTAATGGTGATTACCAAGTCTGGACTCTGCTGCATCTCCAAATATACAGCTTTCATGTAGGATGACATTGTCTCAAACATCTGCCAGAGGGAAACACATAATAAATTTCTCACATGCAGAAGGGGATAAGTGTTAGATTATGTTCGACAAATAAACAAACCAAAGAAAACCTGTTCCACCTCAGTCAGAGAGCAACAATTGTCTGCATTATCCCTGTCAGCACTTGAGTAGATTTATTGCTTCTTATCAACAGCTGGTTAAAAAAACTGCCAAGACAGTAAGAAAATGGGGAGGAAAATCCTCCAGACCGTAGTTTGCTGTTGATGCCCACCAGTCAACCTGTCTTCCTTGGAAATCATGCTATGGCTGTCAATAGGTATGAGCTATGCTACTTAATGCAGCTGTAACCGTGACAGGTGTGAAGGTCAGCTCCTTGTAGAAGATTTTAAAAGAGAGCTTAGTAGTGTATCTGGAAATATGTAGCTATTTATGTATTATGACTGAGGAATCTTAAATAAATTGATTAGCCAAATATTAAAAAAAAGGCTGATGCACTTAAAAATAAGAAGTGAGGACTTCCTTATGAAAACAGCAGGAAAAGTTGCAAAAATCATTCCCTTCTGGTCTAAGACATACAAACTGTAAGCAAGTCCAGAGTTTATCTGAGGTAACTGAATGTTTTAATGGAGGCGACATTATTATATTACTGCTTGGAGCGATGGCTGAACCAGCAAAGGGAGATGTCAGTGCTAAGGGCTAACAAGTAACGCTTAGCAATCCGTGGATTTAGTTCATCTCGTTCTCTTTTCACATACTGAATTCACCTCAGATCTATCACCTACTTATAATTTGGATATTCAGAAATGTAAAGGTCACATTTGGAGTCCTCAGTTATTAAGAACATGAGTTTGTTATATATCTGTATATCAAATTTGCATAATGCTCTTGCATTTCAGTTATGGCACTAACACAGTGCTATCAAAGACCTGCATGGAGTAAGAGATGGCCAAATGAAGGCATTTGGTTTTGAAACAAATTTATTAGTTTCATTCATTTATAAGATAAAGATCAATCAAAAAAACAAGTGAGCTTGTAAAACATACATAAAGAATACACCTGTATATTGCATAGTTTCTTCCCTAGTCATATGGGCAGAAGGAATAGAATTGTTCATTTTTCCACTTTGTGAAGTTTAATGTACAAAATATCTAAGCTATTGTGTCTTTATAAACATAAATTCTAATGTTTATGACACAGATTAAGAGAAACCTAAATGTGGATGTGGTTTTAAAATGAAATGAAAGAAATTTTATGCCTACAAAGAATGAAATGCTTATCTGTGTTATCTCCAATTTTAATGGAGTCTTTAGTGTTTCCTTCCTATTCCCACTTACATCAGATCATATGGGTAAAATACACAAATAAGTGAGATCTCAGTCTTAGAGTGACAATGCACAGATGGTTTAAAATTCTATGCTAAATTCACAGCCTGGATTTTTTTCTAAAAGTTATTTATTGCAAAATGTCCCTAGATTTACACTGAGGTGTAATGTTCTGCCAGCAATTGCTGTAACAACTCTCCAACAAAAAAACCCAGGGACTCACTTTATCTCTGGTTTGTATTTTATTAACTCTGTAAAGCTATGTCACTCCTGTCCATCACTTATGTTTAAGACTACTTTCACAGCCTGCAACAATTACTTCATACATAATGGATACCTTTTGTCTGAAAATAAAAGAAAAACTCCAACAACCCAAAAATTGCATTTTTCTTCACACGTGATTGTTGTCCCTATAGAATTTTAAAGAAGTGCTTTGCAAAAGACATACTGTCCATAATCTGTTCATTTTTTATCAGCTAGTGGAATCTAAACATGAATCACTGAAATGCAGTCTCTTCTGTTTTCACAGATCCCACTGTCTCACACGGCAAACCACCTAACAACCAGCTGGGCCAAGATAACTGCTTGTTTCCCCACGGGTTTTTGTTGGCTGGCAGGGAGATGACAGAAAAAATTAATTGGTGATTAATCCTTATATCAGAATTAGAAAGCTCTTTCAAAGCTGCTCTCTTTGGCCACTGGTCCTGGAGTACGCAGCAAAGTTCCTCCGGGGAGAGCGCGGCAGCGAGCGCATTCACCCGGGAGGTACCCAAAGTCTGTTTTATGACAAGTGTGCTCCTCTCTTGGCTGCCCTTCCTCACGTGAAGCTGCTGCCCAGCTGCTCCAGTGATTATGTTGCTACTCACCTGACAAAGACAAAGTTACGGTGCAATGAAGCTGTAGGGAAGGCACGTGGCAGGAACACAGACTTATTAATTTGGGCTTCTATGCACATCTTGGCTAAGAAAGTCTCAGTTGAAAACAACATATTTATTGCATTGGAAGAGTTTCTTCATTACTTGAAGACAACTCATAAACTGGAGGCTTGTTGTCTGACATTAGAAACAACATCTCCACATAACACATTTGTAAGAGCTCACAGTCAGTTTCACTAATTAGCTATTTTGTAATTGCTTTGGATAAAGTAATTTTACCCTCTTGAAATGTGTGAGCATCTTTAGCAAATTGTCTCAAAGTGCCATGTAATTATTCTATTTGTGAGGGAGTTAAAGGAAAAAATACTGCTTGCTGCTTTGCTCCCAAATCAACAAGCAACTTATTTCGCTACTGTTAGAGACACAAAAGCCGCACAAAGGCCACAAGGTTTTGGAGCGTGGCTTCTGTAAGTATGAAACGTGACAAGGTCCAATAATAGCTCGAGTGAAACCGCAGCCTTATCGGACAAAGTGCTGAGCAGACAGGGACCGCGAGACAGGCTTTGACTGGAAGAAAGTAAATCTAAATAGTCAGAGCGCGAGAGAAAGCAAACGTTAAACCTATCTTGCAGATGGGGAGCAAAGGCACAGAGCAATTAAGGTCCTGATTCAGGAAAATACTTAAGAACATACGTGAATCCCACTGAAGTAATTAAGTTCAGCTCCTGAGGAATGACTTTAATGAAATGAGACCTGGGAAATTGCCTGCAACCACTCACAAGCTTATGAGTGAGCCAATGGCGGGTTCTGGTCTCCAAAGTCGTGTTTTGGTAACTTCAGCAGTGTCCTTGCATCATCCCACTGGGGACCTCCCCACTGGCTGCGTTTCTGACCAGAGAGCACAAGAGGAGGAGCTGGACACGTGAATGCAGAGCATAGGAAAAACTGGCGGTTGGCGATCCTCCTGGCCGATCAGAAAACATCAGCTCGTTTTTGTTTGCTCTTACTTGCTTATTTTGTTATTTTCCTTACTTTCTTCTTCATCGTGCTTTTTAACATTGCTATTTTAGCTGTTGAGGGGGGAGGAAAGACAGTGGTGGTATGTAAAGCTCACTTTCCAAACACAGTCCTGCCCAGGAGCCCTGACACAGGGTGGATGGTGCAGCCCTGGAAGGTCAAGGTGGCTCCGTGGTCTCATTGCCTGCTGTGCCCTGCTGCCGCTGCTCCCTCTTGCTGTGGCTTGCCGCTCCGTCTACTCCTGGAAATGAAGCTGCGGGCTGACCCCTCCTTGGCCTGCTCCCCTGTTTGCTCATGGGCCCCCTGCACGGGGTTGCCCAGCTCAGGCACCAGCCCCAGGTGGCAGTGTGGGCAGGAGGGACCAGGACAAAGAGTTTAGCTCCCCAGACCGAGTCGTGTCGCTGGCCTTGGCTGGGGAGCCCGCACACTCCTCATTGCACTGGGGAAGCTGTAAGGTCTGCTGGGTTTTTTTTTTGCAGGGCAAAGATCAGGTGCAAAAAAAATGGGGAAAACCAACATTTCTCTTCCAAATCTGCGCACCTTGGATGACACGTCACTACACCCAGTCCTTCAGGTCTCCATTAAAACCAGGGGCACACTGGACTTTTAAGCTAAATTGGAAGGACATGGTTGAAAGAATTTTTCCAGTTGAGCTTAACCTGAAAAATATTCAGGACTTTTTCTTTTCTTCCCAAGCAAAATTAATAGCCAGTATAATTTCAGGCATGTCAATGCAAAGATGCATAGTAATTATTTTTTTTTCAGACCCAAAGTGCAACATTTTGTAATACTGCTTGGGTTTCCTACTGATGTGCTCCACATATTTTTCTTTTCTGTAAGATATAGGTTGATTTCAAAAGGAAATATGCCATTTCAAAATGAAATATCAAAATATTTATTTTTAGTCTCTCAAAATAATTCATGTGAATTCATTCATTTTCAATTGAAAATGTTCAAACTTTTTCAACTGAAGCTATTCACAGGCCCAGAATGGAGCTTTCCCTTCTCCCTACACGGCAGTGTCAGGACGGTGATTGTTCCTCCACCCCTACCTGTCATCTCCCCTCTGCTGTTTTGCAGAATTTAAGCAGTGGCAAGTTAATGACATTTAACATCCCAGACATTTTCACTGGACAGCTATAAGGGAGGTGACTCATATCTCTCAAAAATACTGCTTTAGGTTCTGCCACAGCTTCAGTTAGTCCAAGGGAGAGGACTTAGTACACTTTCTGGCAGCAATCACTCCAGCAAGTGTTACCTCTTAAATCACTTCTTTGATGTAGTGAAAATACAAAAAAAAAATCATGATGGTAGAACTGGGATGCTATTAGAGCATGTGCTGGGCCAGTCGGTTTGGGGCTGAGAGGAAGCTATTTGTTTTTCTTGGTACAGCTGTTTTCTCCCATATGTAGCCATTTGGACTTGGAGTACCTCCTAATAATCCTTCTCCCTGAAAAAAAAAAAAAAAAAAACCCAAAAAACCCTGGGTGTTTTCCTGCACTTGATTTTGTGTAATTTGGTTTGATAGCTGCAGAGGAGGTACTTGCCATCTTGAAGGTTGATGGTCACATGAGTATGCAAAGTGTCTCTGTTACTTACACAAGCTTTTGTCTCTCTCTGGTCACCAGTGTTGCTGCTCCTGTGTTTGGTTTATGATCTGTTGCTAGGGTGTATTTCCCTGGCTGGGAGCTGGCCACATTTTGCTGATGTCTGGCATGTGCTGCTCTGCTTTTTATTCATGTAATTGTTAAGCAGGAAATACCTATTAGCTTGTTATCATCTCGTGTTGAACAGAGTCCTGGTGAGCAGACACTGAGGAGCTGCAACACAGTTGTTTCTGCTCACACACATCATGCTCCAAGCTGAGTACAAAGCATATGCGTTTTCTTGTTTCACAGAGCACAAGTGTAATAAGTATCACATCGTGTGATTTCTCTTCCTTTGATTAGGCTTGCAGGAAACTCACCTCCTGCTAGTGAGATCCACATGTGCGTCCTTCCTGGGCTGCATTACTAGACCTTGCTGTAAGTAACCCTAGATTTCTAGCATGAGCATAATGTATTAACTTGTCTCTGTTTGAAGGAGCCGCTGTGAATAAATGAGCAGTGGTGCAGCCACTGCTGTGACTTCCACCTCCTTCTGCTGCCAGTAAGAGACCCAAGCCATAGTTTCCAAAGCCACTGATGGGCTCAAGTGCACCAGTGACTCCTTTCTAGCCAGGAGCCTCATTTTCCCAGGACAAGGCAGCTGGCAAACTCTGAAAGCATGGTCTCAACATAGGAAAGAATTATTCTTGATTGAGGTGTTTTAGCTCTGTAACAAGCACCTACAATTATGATACTTCTTTAGCTTTGACCATATTCAGAGGTAGCTTTTTGACAGCTTTTTTTTTTTTAACAAAGTTTCATCCTGGTAGCTGCAATAGACCTGAAATTTATGCCTACAAAGTACAAATAGAGTACCTAAAGTGGGGAATTGATTAGTAGCTGCAGACTTCATTGCAAGTTAACTTTTACCTGAGTTCCCCTGAAAGGTGATGTACTGCAGGTAGTGTGGCCAGGAGAGCTGATGTCTGGTAGGCTTCTGCTGCCTATGGCTGGGCTGTGCATACTGTGGTGGGTTGACCCTGGCTGACACCAGGTGCCCACCAAAGCCGCTCTATCGCTCCCCTCCTCAGCTGCACAGGGGAGAGAAAAAACAAAAGGCTCATGGGTCGAGATAAGGACAGGGAGAGGTCATTGACCAATTACCATCATGGGCAAAACAGACTTGATTTGGGGAAATTAACTTAATTTATTACCAATCAAATCAAAGTAAGGTAACGAGAAATAAAACTTAAGTCTTAAAACCACCTTCCCCCCACCCCTCCCTTCTTCCTAGGCTTAACTTCACTCCTGATTATTCTCTACCTCCTCCCTTCCAGTGGCGCAGGAGGATGGGGAATGGGGATTGCAGTCAGTTCATCACACGTTGTCTCTGCCTCTCCTTCCTCCTCAGGGGGAGGACTCCTCACACTCTTCCCCTGCTCCAGCGTGGGGTCCCTCCCATGGGAGACAGTCCTCCGCAAACTTCTCCAATGTGGGTCCTTCCCACAGGCTGCAGTTCTTCACAAACTGCTCCAGCGTGGGTCCTTCCCACGGGGTGCAGTCCTTCAGGAACAGACTGCTCCAGCATGGGTCCCCCACGGGGTCACAAGTCCTGCCAGCAAACCTGCTCCAGCGTGGGCTCCTCTCTCCACAGGTCCACAGGTCCTGCCAGGAGCCTGCTCCAGCGTGGGCTTCCCACGGGGTCACAGCCTCCTTCGGGCATCCACCTGCTCTGGCGTGGGGTCCTCCATGGGCTGCAGGTGGATATCTGCTCCACCATGGACCTCCATGGGCTGCAGGGGGACAGCCTGCCTCACCATGGTCTTCACCACGGGCTGCAGGGGAATCTCTGCTCCGGCGCCTGGAGCACCTCCTCCCCCTCCTTCTTCCCTGACCTTGGTGTCTGCAGGGTTGTTCCTCTCACATATTCTCACTCCTCTCTCCAGCTGCAATTGCTGGGTTTTTTTTTTTCCCCCTTCTTAAATATGTTATCCCAGAGGCACTACCACTCTCACTGGTGGGCTCGGCCTTGGCCAGCAGCGGGTCTGTCTTGGAGCCGGCTGGCATTGGCTCTATTGGACATAGGGGAAGCTTCTAGCAGCTTCTCACAGAAGCCACCCCTGCGGCCCCCCCGCTACCAAAACCTTGCCACGCAAACCCAATAGAGATATGCACCCACACTCACTGCTACCAGGGAAATGGAGCAAGAGCAATGTGGGGGTGTGCTGAAACACGGCGCCCCCATGAACTGGGCTACCATGGAAAGGATTTGGAAGGGAGGCTGAAACCTCAACAGCTCCATGTTTTCTAGTTGGGCTTGGATTTCTGAGCTTCAGCCCTTTTATTTTCATGTAATTTGGATTTTAAAAGGCCTCTGCTGAATAGTTTAGTTTTAGGACTCCTACAGATCTTTCCTGGGGGCACTACACCTGACCCAGGAATGTGACGACTGCACATTTGGACAGATGCTGAGAGGGGGTTGAGGAGCCTTCAGGAAAGGTGTTATGTGGGAGAGGGCTGAAGCAAGGTATGCAACCTTCAGCCCTCTTCCTGCCTGCGTCTCTGGAGCCCTTGAGGAAGCTGGCAGCTGGAGTGAGCTCCCTGAATGTCTCTTTTGGAGAAACCAGCTTGTTCCTGGCCACTTTCCCAGATGCTCCTCAATAAAGCAGGAAACGGGAGCGTGAGCTAGACAGTACATCACAGTAAGTCTGATCATTTTGAGAGTGCTCCCAAGTCCTTGCTGCAATGAGGTATAATATTATTCTGGTTGTCTACTTGTATGCATCTGCATCAGAGATCATCTCCGCTAGGGATCTTTAGGTTATATCTCAAGTCCTATTTACAGGGAGCAGTGAAAGCAGTCATAATCACAGTGCAGGCAATGATTCAGCTGCCTTCCACCTACAGGATACCTCATGGACAACCTACCACTTGTCTGCAGGAGATTTCTCTTGCTCCATGCCTTGGCCCCAGAAGCCTCCAGCGGTTAATACCACAGAGCCTCTGGCAAGGGCTGCTCTCCAGGCTCCCCCGGAGTGAGCCTGGCAGACCTCTGCGAGAAGGTGGACAAGCTGCCAACCCACTGGCAACCGAGTTGGTGTGATTTAAATAACTGCGTCCAAAAAGCTGTGAATGAACAAAGCATTTGACGAGTGAAAGCAGAGATACCAGGGGGAGACTGGCTGTCACCAGAGGGATGTTTGCTGAACTAACCTGCATGCTGGCATTTCAATGGGTTAATTTAAAAGAGAGTAAACCATTGGACAGCAGGCCATTTTGTTCATGTGTTTGATTTTGACGAACAATGGAGTGGGATTAAACACTTAATATGAAATACGGACTCTGATAATGATGACGGACTTTATAGGGGCCCATTTTTTCATTACTTAAATATGTCTTTTAATACAATGTAATTAGTCTTCCAATGGATGAGAGAAAGCTGGAAGGTTTCCAGGTTGTTGTCATGCAATAACTGTAGTTCAGTTATGTCTAACCAGGAAGAACAAATTTGAAACACACATTTTAATTGGAAAGTAAGGTGTCAGATCTTAGCAACCAATGCTACATTAACAGTCTCTTAAATAATCCTAGAGCTAGCTGGGCCTTCTGGAATTGCCCTTTTGGGATTTACCCATCAAAGTGAGATAAACATTTGATACTTTAGGAAAGTAAGAGTAGAGATCGCAGTTTTAATTGTTATAAGGCATATTTTAAGTGGTAAGGAGATGCCCTTCAGAAGGAACATATTTAAAACTATTCCAGGAAGCCAGCCAATGTACACAAGCATTTGCTGAAAGTACGTGAGAGATATATAAAAAATTTCCTGGATGAAACATTAACAGCACAATGTCTCGAAAGCAGAACTACAAGAAATGCAAGAAGTTTAGGTGAGCATCCCACCGAGATACAGACAAACCATGAGAATGCAGGACACAGAACATAAGCTGCATGGTTGCGCATCCACTGAGACAGCTAAAGGATGACATCAATATGGAGGCTACAATGCGGAAAATAAACAGACACGTTTCTGCTTACCAGTCACTCGTTGCACATTTTGTCAGTTCATGCTACCTGAAAGATCCTGCCATTTGCATTGCAAATGTAGCATTGAATTACTACTCCATGGTTTAGTGCCTCTGTGCATGAAAAACCTCTGTATTTTTTCAACATTTCTGCCACTGACCTTGGTTGTTGGATGTTTCTTCTCCTCAGCTTTCAGCTGCTCAATCTCATTCACTCTTTCCACTCTGCTTCCCATTCTCCAGCACCTAATTCCCTTCTCTGCCCTTCATATTTTTCACTTGTGTACTGTCCTTCATCTCTTTCCTTGCAACCACAAGGAGCCATTGAAACTCTGGCAATCCACAGACGCAAATGTGTATGATGCATGAAGCTTACCTTTATTGCTTAAATAACTTTTCCTACTCTCTGCCTTTGTCCTTTTTAAATCAAAACCACTTTGGATTAGGAATTGTGACAGTATATTTTTACAGTAGCCATCATAACAGGGTGTTGCTGGCATGTACTGTATGTAGAGGTATTGCCATAATAAAATAGCAAGAGAAACAAATGAATATGTAAGAGAAATAACAACACTGAATGAGGAAAACTCAATGTCTGTTGGTGAGGTCTGAAGAAAGGTAAGAGAAAATGATTTCTTAGGTATAAAGATTTATTCTGAAGACTTAAAATGAGATGCTCGCCTAGCACATTAGTAAAATAACAGTAAATATGCTGGAAAACCATATTCATCAGAAATAATGCAACAGATACAACTAACAAAACAGTCTTTAGAATTCACCACAGTAATGTATTTTGGAGCAGCCCTGGTCTAAACTCTGGTCCAATGTGAGCACGTTGGGTATCATCCCACAAAAATTTTGCAAGCAGAGCTGGTTTGCAAGCTAGGGTTTCCTTGGACAGATATGACTTATATTCTTGCCTCATTTTTAGGGGAGCTTAAAGTTTTTAGACACACTGTTCAAGTTAAAAACTACTTTTCAAAGCAGTCCAACACCATGTTGCATGTCTTAATGCTCCATCTGGGACAGAGAAAAGCAGTGTTGCCTGTTCAAGAAATAAGAAAGAACACTTTTTTTTTTGAAAGAGTAAGTTTGGAGTTTTGGAAACTACCATTTGGTAGTATAGGACACATCATTAACTTACTTAAGCATATGTTGATTATTTGTCTTCTCTGCTTCTGAACAAAGTATTGCACCATGGAGCTGACTTTGGTCTGACTGCCGTCTACTGCTCACTCATTCCCTAAAATACTCCTCTCATTTCAAAAATGTTTCTACATGGCTGTGCAGTGCTAGTGATTTTGCATGGAGTTTTGCAGACATGACTGATTTTTCAGGTGGAAATAAATACCTAAGCCTTGGTATCATGTGCTTCTGAAAGTGTTTGTTCCAGCAAACTTAGGTAGTCACTGTCTCCTGTGATCTGCCAAAGCTGTGAGGTAGATGTTTAGAAGCAAGTTAATGACAATAATACCTATTCAAGACAATGAGCTATGATCATCTGAATGATCCTCCATGGAAAAAAGCTGCATTTGTACAGATTTTGGTGAAGAGTGAATACTGGACCCAACCTGGCTTTGAAATATGCCGAATCAATTATTTCAAACGATGTTGAGCAAGGTCTAGTTGCAGCTTGGTAGAAGCCTACTCCTGCTACGAGGTGGAGTTCTCTGAAAATCTCACTGCAGTCCACCAAAAGGAACAATACTTTTAATTGGATCAAAGACTACATCAGAAGTGGACAATCTAGTCCAAATAGGAAGTCTTACAACTATCACATGCTGCAAGAGTGCAATTCGTACTTTACCAAAAAATTAGGCAGTGTGACACGTCCTGGCTATTTTGAAGTGAGAGTTAATGCATGTATGAAATAACTTCTTCATTTCACAGAAGAGCTCAGCAAAACTGATGCACTTTAAGCTTGTGAAATGATGCAGGTGGAAGAAAAATCTGAAAGAAAATAATATCTGATATTTAGGATTTATAACTGGTGCAGATGGTTCAGATGGTTATAATTCACATTGTAATAACAAAATTGGCACCAGACACTTTCCTGAAATCTGGTATCCAGATTTCCAAAGGGTGGATAAGGATATGATTCTAGCCAGATAACATCTAGAGATCTTATTCTAGAATGAAAGAAAACTCAAAGGACCAAGTTTCTTCTTGGCAGATAGCAGAGTTCAAGAGTCCACTAGATAAAAATTCTGTATTTCAAGATGTCAGAAAAGATCAGGGCTGCAGCAGATAACTCATGTCTGGAAAATGAGAGTTAATTCCATTCATTTCAGGGGTTTTTGTTTGGTGTCATATGCTACCTATGTATCTCAACCTGCAAGAGTAAAAAAAATTACATTTTTGGATAACTCTTTTGAATTGCATGTCTTTTTTATATCTTTCAGAGGACTTTTTATTAACAAGTTAGAAAGCAGCCACTTTCCAACCAATGTTTAAGCAGATAAATAAAATAATATACTTATTCATCTTTGACTTGTTAGTCTACTTTCTGGAAAGATTTCATGTACCTGATATAAGCAGAACCTATTTGAAATTACATTGATTGATATGATCGTGGCTTTCCTGGAGACATTACGGACATCATAAATGTTTAGGCCCAATATGAAAGGAATTTACTAAACAAATTTCAGAGAACTTATGAGAAATAACAGTATAAGGAGAACCTTATTGCTTTTCAGAGTACACTATTCTGGAAACCAGATGCAGTGATTCAAACTGGATTCTTAGGAGGTTCTGTGTCATTTGCACGGATTTGCTACTTCAACTCAGTAAATTATTCCGCACAGTTCATTTGAAGTTGGCCTAATTTCTACATAAAACTTCATGAAAAAATGATACAGTTCTGTTACACTGAACAAAAACATTACAAAATCCTGTGTCTTGCCTTCTGATAAATTTCCTATTAGCTGATACATTGCAAGTAAATTTTGCACCAACAAAAAAAATCTACGTATCGATATATCCATGTCTGTATATACTCAGCCAATATTTTTTTCTCAGCATAACTCAAGAAGAATTTTTAGAAACTAAAATTAGGTCAGTTTCCTTGCAATTTATTGCAGAGGTTACTGCAGAAGGGAAATCTTTTTATCCGTAGTCAAATACAGTGCTGTTGTGCTGGTGCTGAAGGCATTGGGGGTTTCAGCCATTCTGGGGGTCACTTATGATATGCAGCCAGGAACTGCTGTAGTGTTGCATGAGCAATCACCTAGTCAAGCTAATAGCACAGGTGACTAAATGATTCCTGTATACACCGTAATATGTTTTGAATTTACGTTTTTGGCAAATGATCTGTATTTGTAAATCCTTTCATAAGTCTATATGTGTTGTAAACAGGCTGCCTAAGCTTAACTGGGATGTGCTTTAAAAAGTATCTAATAGAACTGCAGTTAAATCAAGAGGAAGAGTTAGTAGATTTTTTGCCCAGATGAAGATTTTATTCTGCCTACATAAATTCAGCCTTTTGCTTTGTAAGCTGAAGTATTCCCATTCCCCATAAGTATTACAGTACTATCTTTCCTAACAATTATCTCATTCTGCTTTCTCCTTTATTTTCCCAAAGGGTTTCTTTCCCCTTTAGCAAAGTCTAATTTGGCCAGATCCACCTACATATGCTCAGCTTTCAAATGATTCATTTCAGATGTTCCTTCTGCTTACTTCTCGGCAGCATTTGTTTCCATCATTCTCCATATGTCAACAGCTTATTTTGAAGCAGGCTCTCTTCCCATTTTGTCAGTAGGGTTAGCCGTGTTTTCTGTGTGGTGGGACAGTGGTATAGAAGAGAGTGTACAAGTTGTTTGGAGAATAAAAAAATCGCTGAGGTTTTCATCTGTCATTGGTTCATAACTCTTGCATAAATAACAGATGAAAATCTTCCCTGTTTTTCCTGATACCCAACTGGTCATTCATTTGCACATTTTTTCTCATTAGGCAACAAGATTGCCTTTGATTTCTCATGTTAATTTCGAGTTTGATGTTGTCTCTAGTGTCACGTCCAAGTAAAGGCACATGCTAATTATGTGGGGTTCTATTTCTGTGATTGTACAGATTTTTCCTGCAGATACTTTCCCCCTTCAGCATTATGTACTCCCGCTGCAGTAATTCATCTTTCCCCATTTTTAGGGGGCTACTGTTCAACTTTTTATTTTTTGACAACTGAAGAAAAGCATGCAGCTCCTATTTTCCTTAGAGGTATTCCAAATATTCTTCTCTTACATATATATCATCATGAGTTTAAAAGATTTGTTCTTTCCAGCATACTGCTCCCTCCCACTCAGCCTTTTGATGTCCTATAAGAAACACTGAGCAAGATGGGAGAAGCTAAGGGTCCGTGGTATAGCCTTCAGTGCACTGACCTGCTGCATTTTTCATGTTAGACTGTTGTAGCTCTTCTGCATTAGCTAGTTTACAGGATTTCAGGAAAGCAGAGGTTGTGTGTGTAATTTCTCTCTCATTTAACATACCAGTTCATTCTCAGAATGAAAACCATTTGGTGTTTTTGAACATACAGAAATTTTATTTTAACTGGCAACTACTGCACTTTGAAAAGGGCTGTAATTTGCATTGTTACAAACCTTTCATGCAAATGCAGTGTTGTTTCCAATTCAGTCACATTTCTTATTTAAATTTTAAGGCATACTTTTAAAAGAATCTGCCTTGCAGATAGTCCAGTTGGTAACCAACAGGCTTTGAATCATGCCTAGCCCAAACTTTGTGCAGACAGCCAGACAATAGAAGGCCCGTGTCCAACTCAACAAATGTTAGATGCAGATTTCCATTGTCTAGCTTGTACTTTAGGTTGCATTGGGGAATTTCTGCTGTGATTTTACTCACTGCAACCCATCGTTAAAAATCACACCCCAAATTCAAAGTTATTAATAATGCATCCAACAGGTGGCAGATTATTTCGTAAGAGCAAAATTTACGTGAATGACTGATGTATTGAAAGTGATTTTTACAAAAAGGTTTTTTAACTCATATTATTTGGCTCTAAATCCAATCTAATCAAATGTAGTTTAAATTTTAATATAATGTAAAGGAAAATAATTTTGTGCCTCATGTTGTATCTCCATCTGAGTCCCTGAACCTTACCAGAAATGTCTATGTTCTATGTATTTAACAAGTTTATTGGAGGATGAAAAATAACATTATTCAGCAGGAAAAAATCTCATACAAGTATAAGGGTACAGATATTTACATTGAATATGTGGAAAACAGAACAAGATTTTTGAGTGGGTTTTATTAATTAAGCTAGTTGGGATTTGTAAAGCTGGGATCTATATATACTGCCAACCATTCCTCTCTCTGAAAACAACCCTAAGCTGCTTTTAGAGCTCTTTGCAGCAGTCTGTGAGGATGATCGGGTGGAGCTGGACTTCTGTGATCATTTAGGGTTAAAGCAACCCACAGAAAAAATAACGTGAAGGTGCATTGCAGTAGGAGTAGTCAAGGGAGGGAAAGGTTTCTGAGCACTACACCTCCTTTCTCTGTGGATCTAGAGAAGTAGTTACTTGTCTGTAACAGCAAATAGTTCTCCCCATCGCAGCAGCTCTGCTGTGCTTCTTGTTTTCCTCGTGATATATCAGCAAGTTTCTACCGGTTCTTGTACCAGATGACCCGACACCGCTCAGCAGCCAAGGCGAGTGACTACTCCAGCATCTATCCACAGCACGGTCTGCATATGAATAACCTGCACAGACGCTTAGATTGCATTTTTCATCCCTTAATGGGAAGGAAGAAGTACCGGCTGGCTGTCAGAAGCAGAGCCCCGTGGAGCCCAACGGGGTTGCTCCTTTACGACCTGAATGCAGAATGCGGTTCCTTGCCGGCACTGCCAGGGCAGTATCAAAGGAAACCCACATGTGATGGAAACTGTGCGCTGGTTCCACCTTCGGGTGATGTTGCAGCCCTGTAATGCTAATGAAAGGCCACCTATACTGTCAAAACATAATTAAAATGTAAACTAATCTCAGTACAGAAAGGAAAGTACAGGATCTGCCTTTATCAGCCCCAGTCATGACTCACTGCTCTGTGGTGTAATAAGCCTGACTGAATATGCAGTTGGAGCTCAACCCACGCAAGTTCGCTCTAAATTAACGGTGACAACAGCAGGAGAGACATATCTTGCATGAGGAACTGGAAAGTTTCGTTATCAGATACTTGACAAAAACTACTTTTCCTTCAGGAAATTTCAGTTTATTTCTTGCTAAAATAGTAGCAGTAAATAGGCATAGCTAAAGAATTGTACATTTGTAAGTATTTACCACAAAGCCCCATAGAAAGTTTGATGTATGGTTAGCATATGCTGTATTGAGTAGGAATGTAGCTAAACTACGCTAAAGCTGGCATCATATTTCTTGCGTTAAGCGAATTTAGCATGTAACACTATCTTGAATGAGATTCAAACTATAATGGCTTGGATTTGTGTTTCGTACCGGGTCCGTGAAATAAATGGCACTATTTCTATTGTACCAGAGGAGATCGTTCGAAGGGGGAGGAGTAGAGGTAGCTTAAGTGAAACAGCAAACTGCGTGAGATAATTGTCCAGAGACAATTTTGCTCAAAATCATTCTTTTTTTTTCAATTTTTGGTTCTTCCCAGCATTGTTAAAGTGCTTTTCAAGCATTACAGAGTGTTCTGGGAATACTGTCTCTATTTTTATCCATAGTTTACAAAGCCTCTCCAGCTGCAGACAGGCAGCTGAAGGAATTTGGGAGACCATGGGTGACATGCCGAGCTGCCCTTTGTAGTTAACCTGAGTCTGTCTGCGGCACTACCTAAATGAGTTATGTGTTGCTTTCATCTTAGCTGCTTACAACATCAAAATTGCTTCCTACAAAAGGGACAGCATTGGGCCCCGCATGCATTGCCAGGCTGCTAGGTTTAAAAATCTGACTATATGTTAAAGGTATATTTATCCTTACAGACCACGATAACTGGCTAAGGATATTAAATCACCAGCACATAAGCAACAAAAATAGATCGTGTTTCAAGGTGCTTTTTTATACTTTTAGTCCATAAAGCTGATGATCTGAAATAGTTATATAATGTTGCCATTAACTACTGTATTTACTAGGCTCCAGTTCAGCAAGGTAGCCAAGCGTGTGCCTAGCTTCAGTAGAGTCACACTTAACTTAAGTTGAGCTTAAACTTTTGCTTCACTACCCAGGGGTTTTAGTATCTTGTGTCAGTGGGTACAGGCAAGAAAATCATGGCAGTGGTCCACATTGGGATAACTAAAAAAGTAACCTCTCAAAGCAGTCTTGGGTTGATATTGTGAGAAAATGCATGTAAATATTTACTACTGACAACAAAAAAGTAGTCAATCATTAAGGGTGTAAGATTGTTCCCAAAACGGACTCCTGAAAATCTATTAACTGGATTCTTTTTGAATGAAGTTTACTTGAATAACAAACCACAGTTACATGGTCCAGGGCATGGGTCTGAAGGAAACAATTCCCTTTCTGATCTTACACTTATTTACACAGTGAATTCTTCTGAGCATGTACGAGATTCAGGATTAAGTTTATGTAGAGCCTGGGAAGATTCAGAGAAGTTCAGTCTTAAATTTCTTTTTGACTGAATAACCTCAGATATAGGAAATCCTTTAAACTTCTGAGATGAGACCCTATAATTTTAACATAACAACAAAGAAACAATAATAAAAGTATCATCTTCCTCTTCCCAAGGCCCTTATGGCTCATGCAAGAATGTGAAGAACGTTATCTGAAATAAACAGGGTTTGAAAACCCAGCAGGTAATCACGAGAAGCGGAGACACAATACCTGCCTTTGTAACACGGTGCTCTCCTTTGACAGAGGCAAAGATGGAGTGACAGAGAAACTTGCTGCTGAAACGCCAAAAAAAACCAGTCTGGAAAGAAACTGGGCATCATCATCTGCTGGACCAGCCAGTGCCTGTGGTCAGTGCACCCTGGGTTATAAACCAAAGACAGTGGCCACTGTCATATACTGTAGGCCCAGTTTACATTTCCCAGTTGCTACTCTCTGTCTACTTTCCTTAAATTAGGATGTGATGAGGCGTGTGGATTTTATACGCTTCCCTCCTTATCCTTTAGGGACCTGTTCCAGAGCTGAGGCTAGGGTACAAGCATTGCAGAGCCCAAGTTTGAAAAAAACCCTAGTTTCTCTTTGCACACCCAGACTTTTGCACAAAATCAGTATATTTCTTGCTGTAATGTTTGCAGAGGGAATTGCTAATGGTTTCTGTTTCTTTATGTGCAGCAGTTAATATGTTACAGATAACGTAAATGCATGTATTGCAGACTGCACCAGTGGATGCCTAAAATGTGCCTTTGAAGAAAATGAAATATTTCAGAAAATCTAACGCTGGATCTATGCGAGGCCAGTGAGCTGCCAAATCAAGCAAGATTCTGTCCAAAATTTTGTTCCACTGCTTATGTGCCAGATTTTCAACCTCACTTCCTTCAGGTGGCAATTTTTGAACCTGGAAATTTAGAAAGCATGAATAACTACATGAAACCCCCCCTCTATGGTGATGGTAGTCTATGCTAAAAAATATTCTACTAAATCTATAGCACTTCAGCGTTCATCCGCAAATACCCAAGAATTATCTGGACCCCAGTGAGTATATTAACAGAACATACTGTCTTTTAAAGCTGAGGGTGGTATTTTGTAAGCTTTGATTATTTGAAACTGACCCTCCTTTGAATATGGTGAAAGTTTACAGGATACCATTAAAATTCTGTGTAGCTAATAATTATTTGTTGACTAATGAGGAAAGGCTGTTCCAAAGCACCAGGTGATAGCAATCGCATAATGAAGGAAGTGATGAAACCATGAACAGCCCTTTAACAAGACAGAAGTTTTACCTTCATCTTTCCTACTATTCACTCCTGACAAGTATTAATTCTGATTTTCTTCCTTGTGTTGCCACAACATATATCATAATGCTGCATGAAATTTTTCAAATAAAAAAGAAATGCCTCAGTATTGACTTTTTAAAAAAGAAAATAATTTTGCTTTTCTAAGCATTTCATATTATTATATTTCCATCCAACACCTCCATAAAATATTCATGTTTATAAAAACTACTTTTTTATCAGAAAACTAGTAAAAAAAAAATGATTCAGCCATTTTAGACAAGTATTTCAGAAATTGACCTAATACCAAGGGTCTCTATTGAACCTCATGAAGTAAACTCAATTTGGAAATTTTATTAATACTTATAAGAATTTGGCTATCGAATAACAATGGTTTTCTTCTATAGCGCATGTGCTGGATCCTTTATGAGCAATATTAAGAACTGGAGATGGACTGGGGTTTGTTTTCTGGTGTTTTTTTCAGTATATTTTCTGGAATCATTGGGGGTTTTTTTCCTGTTTTTGGCTAGTTGTCTGGTGTACTATCTGTAATTTTCTAGCAGAATTTACTGTGCTTTTTGTATGAGACTACTTTTCTGTGTCTGTGACTGACTGTTTTGAAAGTTCCCCTCTTTTTTTTTTTTTGCAAGGAGGTGTTTACACACTCATGCACACACACATGCATGTGTATTCTGACCTATAAGCTGGTTTCTGCTGCAATGATCCCAGAGCTGGGTTTTAGCTCTGTATGAAAATAAATGGGAATTCCAACTCTGAATATCTTCAGATTGTCAGTGTTTAACTCTGTCTCAGCCCAAGGATAATTTTATGTTATACTGGGCAAGAAAGCTGAAGAAGAATTTGCAGAGTCAAGGGATTAATTGTAAAGAACTGTTAAATCAGAAGTATAAACTGTTAAGGATGAAATGATGAACTCTAGCGCAAAGTGAAAGTAGGTCTGCAATAACTGCTAATTCATGTTGGCCACCAAAACTTCTTACTATTAAAACAAACATGGATGTACTCTGCCCAAGGCATTTTTTCAATTACTCTCCCTTTGTCCTGGAATGCTCCGTCTCATTAAGCGGCTGATCCTGATCACAGAGAATTGCATGCTACAGGATCAAAACCCACAAGAATCAACTTCCCTGACTTTCTTCCCTTACCAAATCCATTTTTATGCAAGCTTATAAATATGCTCCTATCTATAATCTAAAGTAAATTTAAGGCTTTTATTTCCCTATCCAGTGATCGCTGCTTAGCTAGCTCTCCAGATCCTGACAAATTTGAGGGTTTTCATTTAGATAATTTAGATAATTTTAGGTATTATAAGCGATCTTTAAAAAAATGCTGGCAAGATCCAAAACTCCACTTGGCTTAAGGTAACAGAACCTGGCTTTGTACAAAAGTGAGCTTTTTCTTTTTATTATTACTACAAAAGATATGGAGAAAGCATCTTAAGAATTATAAGAAGATTAACTATGGGTGCTCTTTCAGTAAGAGAGTCTGAAAGTAAGTACTGTTTGAAAGAGAATATTTTTCCAACAGACAGTAAAATACCTTCAAGACTAAGCGATGAACTGAAAGCCAGATTCTAGTCCTTTTAATTCAATTGCATGGATAATCCAGTTCTCTGAAAAGATTATTTTAGTATGAAAATGGAAAATGGAACAGTTAAAACCAAGGGGAAAAATCTAAGGCTGAGCAAAAGTGAACCTCGCTTACTGCCAGATTCGACCAATGCTGTCTGTAACACATTTTTGTTACCACTTTTCAGTAACACCAAGAAAATCTCCACAGAGAAAGACCATTTCAAACAGACAACCCAGATGTTGAAGGAGAAAGGTGGGCAAAGGGGGAGAGGCCCTTGCACGAGGCCACAAACGGGCAGCAGGAGCGAGGGGAACCTGTCGCTGCAGAGTGCCAGCGAGCCCCCCGCTCCTCCCAGCATCGCTTCTGCCTTTGGAGCTGGATCAGCACAGAAACCCCTGGGGGAGGTGCACCCTCACAGGCAAATATCTAGAAATGATAAATATAATAAATATCAGGAAAACATTTTAAAACAACTACAGCTACAGGATATCCAGGCAGGGAACAAATCTGTGATAGGAGACCATCCATGCTTCTAAGAGGCAAAAATCCTCAGCGGTATAGTCACTTCTTCTAGCATTTAACAAACCCATCATGCTGGAAGGCACCTTTCGGCCAAGGTGCAAATTAGAAAACACTTGTTTAGAATCCCTCTTAGTACAGGTGCAGCTTATCAGGGTAAATCGTTTATGTCTGTGGTACATTCATCAGTCTCACAAACCAACCAAGCTATCTTGCCACTGTTTGATGTGTATTTGCCAATATGATAATGCCTGCCTTTAGGTTTTTACTAGCTTAGATAAGCAATACACTGCTATTTACCAAACGCAACCCCCCAAGCCCTTCTTGATAAGCACTGCCATGCTAGCAAAAGCTCCTTCTGGTGTCATGTAGTGTTAGCTCATTTTTATCTCCCTGTAGACACCAGATACAACTTTGCGTAATGTGCATCTGCAGCCACAGGATGGTGAAACAGTGACAGTGGATGGAGTTGCACCCAGGTCTAGCTGTGGAAATTTGTTCAGTTGATCACTGCTTAGCAGACCTCTTTGGGCTTTTGTCCCCAGTGAACCCCCTGAGCCCTTCTGGCTACGGTCACCTGAGAAATTCCTGTTGACACCATCTAGCTGGGCTTCATGGAGTGCATGAGGAGCTGTAAGTAGCACAGACTGCACTAGGCTGAACACACTTGGAAATCAGGTACTTCACTTCTTTCTGCCGTGGCTTCAGCTCACTGCACGATTCCAGACTGAAGCTGAGTAACAATGTACAGTGAATATGACAGTTGAGCCTCTGCTGTTTATAAATTTTCCATGAGTAAAAATTAAAGTTCTCCTGACTTAAACTTCTTCAACTTTATTAAAAGATGGCATTTTAGAATTTCTTGGCTGTCTCCCAGTTTCCTGGCTCGAGTCTCCAGGCAGATTTGATGTTGTCAGCTGCTGCCCACAATTTTGAGCGAAAGGGGAAAAAAGCAACTTTTTTTCTCGGTGACTTGAAGGATCCATTCTCTTCCAAGTTGCCTGATGCCTATCTCACTATCCTCTCTCTTCCTATGAACAAGGCTTCTTCTAACACCTTTTAGGACATTTTCTTCTTTTCTGCCACCAGGGTATATTCTATTAATTTGCTGCTTTCTATCAAAAAGTCAGCCGTTCCTCTTTTGACACCAATGTCCTTTTAGTGGGTGATTTCTGATCCAGTCAGCATGCTGCTTTGAAATTTTTGGCAACTAAGATGTCAATTAACCATTCCAAGTTGGAGTCTCAAGGCTCCAGAAAATCTCAAAGCCACACACCAATAATAGAGGCTTTCATGAAGTTTACTTGCATTTGTTTGTTTGGAACCCACAGAGTTCAGGTGAGTCCAAGCCAAAACCATATTCCTCTGCATAGCATCAGATGTAGTATGAATCATTTTTTCCTCTACCTGCAGATGTGGGAGTGTCAAGTGCTGATTTATTGTGGGCCTGAGGAGCTTTTTCAGCTACCTTCTATTAGTACTAGCCACCATGGTGCGCATTCAGATGTCCATGCAGCAACCCCTCTTAAACCAGTGTTGCATTAATCCATAGAGTATCCTAGTTTGAAGGTTAATGCATTTGTTCTTGGTTTTGTCATGTCTCAACAAGACTTTCCAAGTCTAAGGAATCATTGGGACCTTTGATTTCCAGTTCAGTAATCTGACCTAAATTCTTCCATTGTGTTTCCTGGAAAAAACCATACTTCTTGTAATACTTTGTCAGATGTTCAACTCAGACCTCCTGGAGTGATTTCTATGACCTTGATTATGCTTCTTCAGTTGATTTTACTGGGATGTAATGTTTCATATTCATCTCTCAGCATATCTCACAACAGACGAGCACAGAGACACTTGCTTGAAGACCAGAGAACAGCACATTATGATCATGAACTGTGAACTGTCCCAAATTTGACTTTAAGGGGCAAGGGGATATATTTGAAAGACATGCTAATTCAAACAAATACAGCTTTATTGGAGGGGCTCGGTGGGCTTATTACCATGTTATGTGCAGCATGCACACCCTGGGTCATGCAACACGGACACGCCTTGGCAGGCTTTTCATCCCCTGCACAGCCAGGAGCTGTTACCGGCTCTGACGTCCACCCTGAGTTGCTGATCACAGCCATTGAAGCACAAGCTGAAATTCTGCACCTTCCATGTTGCTGGAAGCTGCAGAATTTGGTCTTTAGCTGTGCAAGGTGTTTTACAAGGGGTAAACACATTGCAAGGCTATTAGCTATATTGAGTTTTAAGCACCTAATTTAGTTGTCTCCTAGGCTTCTCCTTTTACCAACACGGACGATCAGGTCGGGGGCAATTCAGAATTGCTGAGTTACACTTCCACACTCTATAGGATCTAAGTCTGTCCCCAGTAGCTAGGACTTAGGAAAATAAAGAGCCTATCTTATCTAAGTTAGGTGGTTTGCACATATCCTCAGATGAACATACAACCAAATGTCACAAGACAAGTTTCAACCAGATGCTTTTGAACTCAGCTGGAATTTAGCTTGAGAAAGGCTTCAAGACATTGTCCTCAACTAGCTGAGACAGTTGATACCCTAGGAGATGTATTTAGAACAGATAATTCCTGCATGTATTGCAGACAAGATACTAATTCAGTAAAACATTTCCAAGCAAAAAAAAAAAAAAAATTACAAGCATTATGCATTCTCTTTTCATATAATTTTATAGTTATGTATTTCATTCTGGAATTGATTTTGTGTTGCATCTTCATTTTAGACTTGGAAGTGCTTTACCACTGCTTGTTGATTGGCAGTGATTTTTTAATGAGAGAAGGGGCAAAATGTCAACTGAATAAAAAGCTTTGTATTTTCTTCATTTTTTAAAAACACCCGATAGCATCAGAAAATTGTAAAGTAACCTGGATGGTCAGATACAACTCATATGCTTCTATAAAAACATTCAGATCTGTGTATAAATTACATTGTTGATCTTGGGTAAAGAATTTTGTTGTGTTAGAATCTGTTACATGCTGTTGCCATGTAAATTATTTGGCTGGCACTACTGACAGTTTGTCTAACTGGATTGCAAGTTGCTTATTAATACAGTGTTGGAAAATCATTTGAAACTATCATTCTTCTGAGACCAAGTCAATATTTATCTACATTTAGAAGATGCAGCTGCCATGGTGATGGAAGGGCTATGCAGAGGCCAGGAATGCCTAATTCCCAGGTCCTTGTTGCAGGCAGAGTGTGCTCATGCCTCTCTGGCCAGTACGTTCCCCATACGGCACCTTGGGATGTTCCCTATATACTACCTTGGCACAACTTAAAGGTCCCCCAAGATGGTACTGCTCCTAGTGTGTATGGTACCCTGTGTACGCTTTTGTTCCTAAACAGACCTGAAAGGTTTCTGTGCATAGTGAAGCAGGGCAAGGAGGATGGTATTCCTGCTCCTCAAATGTAGTTGCCCACCTTAGCCAAATTAAACTAGGTCTCCCTAGTTTTCTTTTTGGGGGATAATTTCACATCGAGACTTGACTTTGGCAATCTCAGCTGTCCTCTTTAGGGATCCCTCTTTCTCCCTCTGCTGACTTTAAAAGCAGATAAATTAAAAACATATAAATAAATAAGCCAGGGCTCTTCCTCTAAACGTCTTGCGTGGAACTCAAAGTTGTCTGTGGCCAACGTGAAATATGGTTATATACCAGACACCAACACAAGCGCTGGCCTCTTTGGGAATAGAATCATAGAATCATAGAATAGTTTGGGTTGGAAAGGACCTTTAAAGGTCATCTAGTCCAAACCCCCTGCAATGAGCAGGGACATCTTCAACTAGATCAGGTTGCTCAGACCCCTGTCCAACCTGACCTTGAATGTTTCCCGGGATGGGACATCTACCACCTCTCTGGGCAACCTGTTCCAGTATTTCACCACACTCATTGTAAAAAAAATTTCTTCCTTATATCTAGTCTACATCTACCCTCTTTTAGTTTAAAACCATTAACCCTTGTCCTATCACAATAGGCCCTGCTAAAAAGTCTGTCCCCATCTTTCTTATAAGCCCCCTTTAAGTACTGAAAGGCCACAATAAGGTCTCCCCAGAGCCTTCTCTTCTCCAGGCTGAACAATGCTAACCCTTTCAGCCTTTCCTCATAGGAGAGGTGTTCCATCCCTCTGATCATTTTTGTGGCCCTCCTCTGGACCTGCTCCAACAGGCCCGTGTCTTTCCTGTGTTGAGGGCTCCAGAGCTGGATGCAGTACTCCAGGTGGGGTCTCACCAGAGTGGAGTAGAGGAGGAAAATCACCTCCCTCGACCTGCTGGCCACGTTTCTTTTGATGCAGCCCAGGATACAGTTGGCTTTCTAGGCTGCGAGTGCAGATTGCTGGCTCATGTCCAGCTTTTCATCCACCAGTACCCCCAAGTCCTTCTTCGCAGGGCTGCTCTCAATCCCTTCATCCCCCAGCCTGTATTGATACCAGGGGTTCCTCCACCTGCTTGCCAGTCAATGGAGAAGAAAAAGACAGAAGTGGAAAGGACAGGGAAAAATATCCAGGGCAGCCGTGCTCCAAGAGGCCAGGGTTCATGCTCACACCCAAGGAAGACCACCACCACCACATCTCACTGTGCAAACTGCAGTGGCACTGCAAAACAGCTCCCTGCCATGTCCAAAGGTCAGCTTGCACTGTGCGTCATCCTGTTTAACAAAAAAACAGGCTGTGCCCCAAAGATCTGACACTGATAGTTTTCTCTGGGATGTTAGTGTACATTGACTAGCTCCTTCTCAGAACAACAGGAGTGCTTGAAACAAGAATAAATCCCATTATTTGCTGGTCGTGGCAGGTGTGCGTGTAACAAGAACACAGACAACTGCCTCAGCTGATTGACAAGACGTCATGTCTGCCCCAAAATCAAGACTAAGCTGCAAGCGTGCAGCCTTCAGGGGGCTGGCTGAGCCTGCTGGAGAGCAAGGAGCCCTTGCCTCATTATCTTCTGAGTTTTCAATCTGCCAGCCCTTTCCCAGGAACAGCTGCATGGTGTTTATATAGCTGCTGGAGCCAGGAGATGGAGAACATATGGGACACCAAAACGTGACTCGGACGTCAAAGTAGCCCTGGAGGCAGCCTGCTAAACCACAGCAGCAAACTTGGAAGATATACGTGAATCCTGCACAGCTGCCATCACCCAGAGACATTGTTACTGGAAGAGTTGGACAGCGAAGCAGGGAGCTAAGGTGAAGTTCACACTGGGGGAAGGAAGTGGAGGAGAGAGGTACTCTCATCCTTCGACCCATGAGGTCTGAAACAGCCACCTGAAATTATTCTCACAGGATTTTGTAGCAGTGCAGCAAAAGAAAATGTTGGCAGTCAGCGTGCTTCTCTGACTGACCCGATGCTAAGCCATGCTGTAGATTAAGGGTGAGCAGAGACAGGTGAGAGCAACCCAACAGCAAGGACTCCTCTCTGGCAGATGCCTCAGGGTCCTTGCAGATGGAAATCTCAGTTCGGTCTCTGCCTTTAGAGCAGACACTGCACTGTATCAATCAGCCATGTAAATCCAACGCATGGGGCACTCATTTCTTTTATAGTCATGGACCCACCTGTCATAACAAACTAGTAGTTAAAATTCAACCTTTTTTTTTTTTTAGTACCCTAATTGCAGCTGGAGTTTATCTATTTAAGACCAAATTCAAATGATTCCCACTCCCCCCTTAAGCAATATGACAGCATTCGCTAGTTTTAAATAACAAAGGGATCAAAGACAAAATCTGACAAATGCCACACTAATTATCCAAGTTTCAGGCTGTCCACCTGCTGAAATGTCCCCAGCTAGATGTGTATGTTCCCAAACTAAAGGGAGAGAGAATAAAAAGAGAGAAGGCAAAGATGAGTACATAAAGGAAAGACCTTAAGGTGTGAAACCAGATAAACACCGCAGGCAGGACTGAGATGCCTATACACTGAATAAAGCTTTATACCATGAGTAATCCTGTAGATATTAGTAGGCTCAATGGTGGAAAAAAACATTTGTTACTGTGTGAGTAAGAAAACCACAATTTGGCCAATACTCAAATGAGAATGAAAAGTTCTTACCAGCAAAAGAGATTAAAGATTTTTTTTAAAGGCAGTCTTAAAGTATGTTTAACATTTATTTGTATCCAAAACAAAACTATCACGAGCCTTAATTTTTCGAGTGTTTTCACTGTTAAGGAAGAAAGCTTTACAGCTTTCTAAAACATGATGCATAAACTACCGTGACTGTCAAGTAAGATTTTCTTATAATACATCATCCAGTTCTTCAGAAGGAAGAAAACAATGGTCTGTATACAAAATAACCTGCACATTATTATGTTCTTGATCAGAAAAAGGGTAATTTTAGACTCCTCTGTATTTGGCAGCTTTGCAGGATCTCAAGTAGACTATGAATTACCTCGTTTGAACAGATCCATATCAGATATGTAATTACAATTCCCAAGGACAAACCCACCCAAATCAAAGCAGGGATCATCAAAAGTCATGCAACAGCTAGGCTCCCCCTGAAATTAAAAACATAGCAGTATCAAGAGCATTTCAATGTGTTAAACAATCTGGCTATCTTCTCCAGTTTCTTTCAGTTAGCTTCATGATTTAGGGTACATTCTTTCCAAGTCCAGAAAACACTCCAGATACCTTCTATCTTCTAGCTAAGGAAGGATATACTAAGGTATGTTATGACCAAATGTACACAGTGTTGGCATATTGTAATTACAACAGCATTATCAGCTTTAAAAAGAAAAATTAAGGTCTCCACTTTTAACCGGGAACAGGTGGAAATAATGACATGAAAAAAAAGCCTATTCAAATTGAAATACTGCACTGGGATGTAAGACACAACTTTTTAAATCCTATCTATGCACTCAAACTGCAAACATCTAACCTGTGATTAATCATCACATAATCCAAACCTTTTCTTTTTAATCCTCAAGTTAATGGAGAAAAAATAATCTGGATCAATAAAACTGTAACAGCTTGACAGATGCTGTAGATACACACTAAACTAACATGGCAGATCTACAGTAAATTGCAACACTTAATCTATCCATGTCATTTTCTCAGGAAGAACATAAGTTTCTGTAAATCATGTGTTCACTCCCACTCTGATGACTCCATCCTGCGAACACTTGCAGACTTTGGTTTTCTTTCTCGTGTGATCAGTGGCAATGAGTAACAGGTCTCGGCCAGCCAAGTCAAAGTGTTTACAGAGTAAAGCAGAGGGTGGAATCCAGTCTACCTCACCGATACTCTAGGCATGTTGTGTCAGGGTTATTGGAGGCAAGGAAAGGGCTGATTCATTGCATCTAAATTTGCTTTACGCAAGGAGAGCACTTCAGAAAACATATCCCACCACGTTCACCTTCTTCCATTTCTTCCATCTTCAGAGGAGCTCATGGACTTTTCAAGGGAGATCCAGTCCTTCCAAGCTTCACCTGAGGATGTGAAGAACCAGCAGCAATTTCCAGTTGTCTCTGGCTTCCAAAAGCCAGTCTTCACGACCTTCTTTAAAGGACCATGATGAGCGTGCCATAGTGAGATGCTGCAGCACGATCCTTGCTGCAGGCCGGGGACTGGCGGCAGGCAGTGGGCCCTGGGCTCTGCTTGGGGAGGGGAACCACACATGCCCACCCTCCTGGCAAATGCTCCAAACAGCCCTCACGCTGTCCAGGGGTAGCCAGCGGGCAGGCACAGTGCCTGGGGAAAAGCCCACAGGAGCCCACCACCGCCCGAGAGACGGCCATTTTGAACCGTGCCTCTCTATCACACGCACACTGGCCAGTAGTAGATGAACTGGGAAGATCTGAAGAACACGATGGGTAAACCACGACTGACTCATCAGTAAAATCTTCCAGCTCCCAGTTAGAAAGGGTCTGAGCCTGGGAATACAAGCTGGCAGGTCAAGCACTCGCTTCAGGAGCTGAGGTGGGTGGGAGAGGCAGACCTATGTCAAAAATGGCTGGGGTGGGGGTCATGCAGTGGTAGTCTCATGTAAAACAGAAAGACATCCCAGAGCTGGGTTTGGAGCAGTAAACGCCCTCACGTATATCCTGGCTTTTGTAACTAAAATGCAACCTCTCTCTTGGCCTGGTATTCTGTTCCTCCTCCTCCACAGGAGGCCAGCCCTGGTGACACCAGGGGAGCACTGGGCAGCAAGGGAGAGCAAAGGCAGTAATTAACAACTGTGCTGGGCATCTGAGAAGAGAATTTTGTCTTGGTAGTGGTGTCACTCTATAGCACTCACGGCATTAATAAATTCCTCTTTGAAGAAGGCCTTTTTAAAGTCCATATTCAGGAAGAAAAGCTTGATTTTTTTTTTTTTTCTCCTACACTGTTTGTTTTCCTAGAAGTGTTAAAATCACTGAAGAGACATTCTGACTTCTCTTGGGATGCAACTGTCAAAAATTAGTGATGCTACTAATTATTCCCACCATAAAGAACACAGAATTTCAACAGTATCCAGTCAGATTGTTTTCTCATCTCTCTCTTACTACAGAAACTTTGTTTTGAATATGGCTGAATATTTCCCTTCAGCCACTCTATAAATGAGTCTCATCTGAGTAAGTTTCAGCCCTTCCTAAATATATGGCTTTTACTGCATTTGTATTTGTATCATCACAGCTATTGTTTATGTCAGTTTAAATGTTTTGTTTCTCTTCATTTAGCCCTTGCATTTTCAGTTGCTGCAGAAAGAAATTTATGGCTGAATCAGCAAAAGTTTTAGTCAGTCTGTTTAGGCATGGTCTGTGAGGAAAACAACTGGAGGCACATTGCCTGCCCTCTGTCATATTTGAAATAATTTCTTCCATAAAGATAGGTATGCTACAATGGTGGTGTTCCTACCCAAAAGGGTATGAGCAGAGGAAAATGTGGAAAGCAAGGGAACGGCAGTGTTTTCTTCAATACTCCACCTCCAGGATGGGGCAGGCATGGGAAAGGAGGAGTGGAGTGGTTTTGGCTAAGGTGAGGGCATGTCTGCAACTTTGTCCTTTGTGAAATTGAGCTAATATGCAAAAGGGAGCCTCCTTGCTTTGCTCACTGTTGCCAGCTCTTGTGGCTTTATGTAAGACCTGTGATATTAGCTGTTTTTCTCGTAGCATCAACTCCTTGGTGCATGTGTGAGTGAGTCTTTCAGCTTCTACTTGTAGAGTAAAGCTACAAGCTTTCTTGGTAGGGGAGAGAAGCGAGAAACAAGACCCAAGTGTACCCTAATAGCTAAAGAGCCCAGAGGCAAATAAAACATGCACAATTACTTTCACGAATATCATGATTCCAATGCCAGTTGCAGGAATTTTCAACCAGACTGATGATTTTTAGCTTGCAGCTTACAGTGCTCCTTATTAATGTCCTAGTCAATCACCTTTTAAAAACATATTTAATTTTATGGCATTTTTCTTCCAACTCTCCCCAGCCCCCAAGTATATAAAGTTGGGCTGAGCCATGTGAGACTCTGACACTGATCTCAAAAAGCCGTTGTAGAGATTAACTAGTTCATGTCTGTAAACATCTACAAATAAAAAGTGTTATAAAAATGCCAATTATAGTGGTCACCATTAAGGTATATAAAATTTTGCCTTCTGCCTGATTAGAGTTACCATGGTATTATCTATGCGAAGCTACCATGGCAACTTTAAACACTTGCAGATGGTAATTATATATATATATTAACGTTGACCACTGCATTATTAACTGAATCCCTGAGGTTTGTAAGGACAGAAACAACTTCAGTAAGATAAGAAAGACTGTGTGAGAGCTGAAGCAAGCAAAGAGAAAATAGCAAATCTATAAGAGTGAAAATAGTAGGTGGCCTCTTATATCTTGGATTCTGTTTAGTTCTGTATACTGTGCATAGGAGCTACCGAAATAAGAACTAACAAACCCATCAATGTCTTTCACTAAACCATCAGAAAATAAATCTCCCCTCCTACATCCCCAGAAATGTGTCCTGCGTCTTCACTTAACACTTAAAGATATATATCTAAAGAGCAGGGTTAGAGAGAAAGGCCAAGTCTTTCTGAAGAATGTTCAAGATGAATGGCAATGAAGGTAGTTCAGAAATTTTATTCATGTTGGAGAAGTGCCAGCTGCACTCATTGTTAATATTTGAAAAATTAATTGTACTTGCCAAAAGACCCTTTCAAGACAGATGCTTCAATTCCTTTTAAAAATGCAAGATCAAAATATGTATCATCAGTTACTTTATTTTGAAACATTACAAACTCTGTCCAAAATCAAATTCATGACACAGACGCACAAGCTGATATTTAAGATCAGGTTTTGGGCCTTTATTTATTTTTATAAGAATAGGCTGTTTCTCCATCACTAACATTTAAGAAGAAAGAAAAGAAAAATAATATGAAAAAGGTGATCTGTGTCTTTTTTAAAGGGGGAAAAACCTTTCCTAGAAAGAGGTCAGACCTCCAACAAATATTAGGGATCCAAAAGACCCTTCACTTCCCATTAATTCTATGTCAGATCCTGCATGGCTGGAGCATTATAATGCACTGTTGGTGTAGGTCTCAGCAGAGGAAAGTAGGATCAGTGATCTGTGCTGAAAGGTGAGGGAGAGGCTAAGAAGCTGATATGGGTAAGATCTGAAGTGGGTAAGGACAGCGGCTGTACCTCCCCCCAGGTGGGATATGCTGTAGTAGCAATTGAAAGCAATGAAGAACTGGGTGATCCAGTTTTGTACTACTGATCCTGTTTTGTATTGCTAAGCTTAGCATTAATATTTTATTTTGAGTCTCTCTTACAAGTGTTATAAAAAAAGCTTTTTAGGATTGCATATACATGATTAGAATTTCCCCCACCCGCGGAGTTAAATAAATTCTGTTCCACTTTTTAAAGTTAAAGCATGATGTATAATATATGACTGGGAATCAATGGCTATATCTTCTGTACATATAGAGCTGGACATCAGCCAGATATTCCAGACACAAGTCTGGTTCCCAGAGAGTAGTTGCCTTAAGGAGTGGTATCTGAAGAAGTTTTATAACCGCCCAGTATCGTTCTTACCTCTCTCCTCAGTGTTTCTGCTCTGAGGTGTCTCTTATCACTTTTCCTATCAGCTATTTCCTGGCATCCACTTTGGGTACCTGATTTTTTATTGCCATTCTTTGGACACTGAGATAAATGGTTTAACAGTCATTAAACAACGCTGCAGCCAGTGTGGCACTAAAGATAGCTTGATACATGCTGCCTTAGAAACTGCCTCCCACAAAGCGCACTGTGGGCACAGCTGATGTGAGTGTAAGAGTGCAGATATGCAGAAAAGCCAATTAGTTTTGTCTCAGCTAATACAAAATACATATTGGGGACTGTTTGATTCAGGCAACTTAGGCAGCTCCTGTATTTTATGATATATATGCTAATCTGAAATCAGAATGTCTTGAACCATTAGTGATAAAAGATTTGTGTGGGACAGCTAGGGGGTAACAACAGCATCAGCATCTGGCTTACAGAAAAGTTCTAGCAAAATTAAGTTCACGTAAAAGTAATTATGAAAAACCCATCCTTCAAGGTTGTACTTCTCAGTATAGGAGGCAGGCCTTGCTGGCGAGACTCTGCAAAGAGCAGGTGAGACAGGAGCAAGCTGGTACTGCCAGAGTCCTGCAATCTTCATGGTAGGGCTTGAAGACTGAAATTAGGTATGAGCTAAATATTGGAGCAGGCTTAATTTTAGTAATATATCCAGCAGAATCTGATGGGTGATGGGTCTTCAACCTAGCAGGAAAGAAAGCTATAATAAGATCCAATGCCTAGAAGCTGACTGTTGACAAAATTCAGTCTAGAAATAAGCCTCCTAACTTCAGCTGCCAGAGTGATTAACTACTAGAATAATGTGCGCAGGGATGAGTAAATTCCTGCAGACAAAGACCATCCATTTTCCTAAATGACAGAGCTTCAAAGAGGAGTTCTGAGCACAGTGCAGTGCAGAAATTAGTGAGTACATTTTTCTGGCAAGTGTCATGTGTCATGGAAAAGGTCATACCAGCCCATCAGCACCACACCTTCAGGTCTTCAGATCCTCTTCATTTGCTCCATAATTGGGTGTACTCCAGAGGTCTGCATGGCTGCTGTGAGGCCACAGGCAAGACCCAGCGCTACCGCTGTTCTTTGGGAGATAATCTCACTGCAAACTTGAAACTCAGGTCAGATGAATTGAAAATTTCACATGTTTTTGAACCAGCACGGGGCTACTTTCAAACTAACCAGAGTTGCTCATCTAGATTTTAGAAATCTGTAGGTTCATCTTCTTTGACACAAAATCCTCTGGTTAAGGCTTCCTATATTTCTTTTTGGCACCGCCAAAAATATAGTTTTGGGCAGAAATAGTCAAAATGAAACTAGTAGAAGGTAATTTATGACAGAAATCTCCAGTACTGCTGAGTTACGAACCACAGATATTTTCTCCTCATCGATCAGTTTATGCTTCCTCAGGAAGGCAATGTATCTCAGGCATGTATCTAAGCATACCAGAAGACCTGTTCCCAGGAATGTTTAAGTCACATTTTACAGATGTTGCTGAACTGGGGACAAGAAAAGGGAAACCTTTTGGCCACTGTTCTCCCTCCAATCTCTTTCAAGATGGGCTAACTGGTCCCCTCCCTTTACAGAAATTTCAGAAAATGGCAGGAATTCGTTTGTTCTGTGATTTCAGACCACACAGCAAAGTCCATGTCTTTTCACAGTACATCTTCCAAAGGTGCAGCAATAGCTAGAATAAGCAATTTCACTCGGTCCCTGTCTGGCCTCAACCTCAGCAAGGTGTTCTCCTTTTGCCTACAGAGTGTCTTCAGTGACTCATTGCCTTCTGCATTGTGTCTTTCTGAAACTACAGACTATTTGAAATTTCACCAGGTTTCACTTTGTGTATATAGATTTGGTAGAGTCCAAGATTCAAAATGAAAAGCAGGGATCAGAAATTTGGGATGAACTACAACTGGCCAGTTTCATAAAAATAGAAATATGAAGTTTACAATGAAAGAAGAGATAAAGAGCCAACAATTCTGCATAAACACACATTGTTTAGTGCAAAACTCCATCCTTACCGAGACTCTTGATTTTTCAGCCTGTGCATAGCATCACTTTCAAATAATTAATGAGCATGGCTCCCTGAGACCTCAAAGCCTGTTTAGATTTTTTTTATCTGTATCTAATCCATTTTTCTACAACAGCTTTGAGGTAGATTCCTGTAGTTTGTGCTAGGCATTTTAACCTCACCAAAAGGCTTGTATAGGCCAGAGTCAGACAAAAGATGGCAAAGCTCTGTTATTGCGAAGTGATAATGCTCAAGAGATTCTATTATGTGTCTGTCTCTCCCAGTAAGCTGAAGCATCACATTCTTGCATATATGGATTAACTTTCAGTCAGCATAGATAAAAGACTGTTGGTGGTGTTACTTTCGCTAAATCCTCTCACGCTGGAGGTTTTTTGTCATATTCTGTGGCTAAGCAGTACACACACAGAAAGGGAAGAGTGCTGATGTGGGTGGAAAAAGTACAGCGGTTACCTTTTCCCAGTCAGAAGGCAAAACGCTCCTGCAGCTGTATCAGAGATCATGGCAAGGACACTGTGCCAAGCACTGCTTATCCCTCACTGATGGAAGCCCACCACCTTCAGAGCTTTTGGAAGAAATGCATTTTTGTGAAAGCCTCTGCCAAGTCTTAGCAGTTATGCCAGATTTTGTCCAACAACGATGATTAAGAGCTTCCCCCTTTGGAAAAAGCACAGTACTTTGGGGAATGGGGTGTATGGAGGAAGGAGTTTGGGTTTCTGAGGCACCTGAGGCACCAGCAGCAGTGGTAATGCCTGGTCCAGGAGGCAGTTCTCACTGGCCGCAGCTGCTGGTAGCTGCAGTGCAGCACTCAAGGATGGGCATCCCTGTCTCCATATGTCTGGTGGTATGTCAGGGAGAGAGTCCTGTGGGGTGGGCAATGCCAGCTCTCACCTGCCCTGGCGTCTGGCCCTCTCCAAGGAGGCAGCAACGTGGCTGAAGCCCTGCAGCAGAGCACGGCAATTAGAGCAGGACAACTCCTATGCCGTCTTTCCAAAAGCTCTCCAAAATCAGTGGTAAGATGCAGGAGGCTAACAGGGAAAAAAATTCACTGTCTTTTCCAGTGCAAGATCTACAGGGTGTCAAACAAAACTAAAGGACCAGGTGAAGCTAGGCGGTAAATTCAAATTGAACAAAAGCCTATAGTCCTCATACGACCACAGGCCATTGCAGATGAGAGCAGCTTACACAAGTTCACAAAGAAATTAGATGAATTCATGGATGAAAAATCCATCTTGCACTATTAAATAGAAAGAAACTACTGCTGGCTCAGGAAGCACCTGCACCACAAATCACTGAAGCTGCAAGACTGGGCCAGGGCAGTTTCATTATATGCTTGTCCTGCTTTTATGCTTTTTCTTAAGCATCTTCTATTTGACAGTCTTGGAATACAGGCTCCTGGACCTTTGATGTGATCCAGTTTATGGTTATTCTTGTAGTCCCATAACCTTCAAAGAATCTCGGCCAAAGCTATGATGTTTGAGTAAAATTTATAATTTGTATAAGTGAGTGTGATCTACTGCAATAAATACATAATTGAAGGCAGGCACATACTTTTTTTTTTATTATTGATACGTTAAAAGTAACTGAAATCATCCTATAAAAGCTGTTTCCCACTTTTCACTTGGCTACACCTAATTTCTTTTACTAACCTGCCCACATGCTTAGCTTCTTATCGCTGCACTGTAGTATGAAGCAGATCTGAGAAATAACTGGTGGAACACAGCCAGGGGGTGGGAGGTTTGGGTCCAAAGTTTACAGCTTGCTTCCTATCCCTTTCAGCAGAAAAAAAAATCCTAATCTGAGTTTTAATGCCTCCATTGGCTGGCTTGGCTTTGGTGAAATTACTTGCGGTGTGTTTGTAAGTGTTCCTAAGTCTGTCAGATAAAATATGAAATAATAAACCTATGCGCTTTACAGCAAGGCCAGTGCCTGGGGCTCCTGAGATCTGGAGCCAGGTACCCAACTCTGCCACTGGTCCAGTAAGTGACCTTGCCATGCTCCTCCTCTTCCTCACTCACACCTAGATTTTGGTATCTGACAGATGATGTGCTCATTGTGTCTATATTCTCTCCCCATGCAGAGCACATCTCATTACTGAACTGAACAGACTCAAGGCAGAGGCTGAGGCACAGCAGTGCAGTGATTCCCAGGAGAAGGGGCCCCAGCTGGTTTTGGCCCAAGCTGTGCCAGGAACGTGGGTAACGCTGGCCAGGGACTGCACCCAGCTGGCGGCGTGCATGCGGACACCCCCTTTGAGAGGGGGAGAGACTGGGGTAAGAGAGTTTTCCTATGCGGACACAAGTCCCATTTGATTTGCCAGTTTCGATGCAGCCTGTAAGTCTAGATGCAATTACTGTTTGCAAAACAGAGGATGGGCTGAGAATCCACAGAAGGCAAAAGGAGTCTTTCCTTTTATGTTGATGGGGTTTGGACCAGGCCTGCTGTGCCCAGTCAGGTTGGTGTTTGAAGCTACAGAAATCCTGAAGGAACACAAAAACTATCTATCGGTTCTGTGAGGAGCGAAGGCATTTACCTGAAGCATATAGGTATACCGGGCATTTTAACAAATGATTTGTGAGCTACTGCCTAAGAGATGCCAAAAATCAATGACATTTAAGGGAAGCAACTTTTAGGATGGAAAAAGTGGGAGTTTAAAGTGATTAGTCATTTCTGGATCTGTTTTCCTTATCAGGGGAATACAGCACTGCAGCTGATAATGCAGCAGTTTACAACACTCAAAGGCACCAACTGCACTGTTTGCTGTTCCCTAGTGCTCACGAGCAACAACCCTACAAGCTGCAGCTGACGCTAATGGCTTTCATACACCAGAACCATATGAAAGTCTTACAGCCATTGCGATTTGTCTACTGTATCATGTTACGACAGCACTGCTGTACCAGTATTCCAGTACAATATTAATGTGATGCAGATGTACTAAGCTATTACATCCCTGTTTCTGCTGAAGTATGTTAGCTGAAAAGACATGTGGGTACAGTTGTACTCAGGTCTTCAAAGAATCCCTGAATGGTCCAAACATTTTCAATTCCCAGAAACGTTCAGCTTGTAAGCTATTGACCAAAAATGTCTAGACCATCCAAAACAATTTTTGGCAGGCGAACTGAAAAAGATCCAAACTCCTTTTTTGAAGTATGACTATATTTTAGATAGACACGTAAAATGTCATGTAACAGGTAACAAATTTTTGAACAGTGAAGACCTAAATAACAGTAGGTTGCAAATAGCAAATTGCACCAAATATTCTAACTCCATGGCCTTCAAAAATGGCCTCCAGGCAAAATGAAAGCACAGGAAAATATTTTGTAGTGCTCTTATCCCTCTTTTTTTCAACGTATTTGCTTCTTAGTATTTAAAGTAGGTTTGCTGATATTGGGATAGATGCTATTATCAGTTCAAGTGAGTAGGGGAGGCGTTATTTTCAGTATAACTGTGGGTAAGTACTATCTACTTCAGAGGGTAGTGTGGGGCTTAATTAATGTTTACAGTGCCTCAGGAGTCTTACCCACATTAAAGGTATAACAAGAACTATTCCTAATTAACTTCCTACTAAAAAGCAAAGTTTCATGAAGTTTTAAAGCAGAACAGTGGGTGAATTTGTAAACTCCATTTATTTGAATCCCTGGAGTAGGAAAAGTTAGTGGGGAAAGTGGTAAAAATCTTCAATTAATTTTCCTCAACCTGTGGGATTTAATTAAGATGTTAGCAAAAACCTGCAAGTTTCCTGTGGGTATTTCTTATTTAATTTTCAGTTTCACGAAAATCTTGCAGCTTAGAACAGATTTTGTAAGCCACAAAGAGACTAATTCAAAAATAGATGTTAGTTTATTGAAATTGAACTGGGTACGGATCAAATTATCCAGACAAAATTCATCAGCTATATGCATCACTTTATACCATTTACATGCTGTAGTTTCCTTGCTTTGAATTTCTTTAAAAAGGATTGCTTAGGAGTTCAGAATATGTCTCTCTGGCATAATTCAGCACCATGTAGAGATACTTGAGCTACCTGTGAAAGAGCTAACTCGAGTGTTGGAAGCTATGCATCTCTGCTAGCTCAGAATTATATCTGAGTTAATTAGTCCTGGGGAGAAGAGGAATATATTAGCTTCAGTGGAGCGCAATATAACACAGTGATACCCCAGCTACCTTCTCTAGACATACCCTCAAGGGATATATTTCCAGCTGAAAAGTAGGAAACTATTAAAAGGACCCACAACACTGTGTGCATTGCACCGCACCAAAGAGGAGCGCTTGCCTTTGCCCTCAGGGTGCATCTACACTCAGAGGTAGGAGAAGACCCACTTCCATGTGCAACACTATAGCCTGTGACCAGACATCCTCAAAATTTTATGTTACTATACCACCAATCCTGGCTTTATCTCTACCCATCAAATAAACCAATGTGAGGAAACACGAGAGCTGCAAAAGTCTTATTTCCTTGAGGACTGGTCACCACATGGCATGTGGGGGCAAAAGATTGTAGTTTAGAAGGCATTAGAGTTGATGAGTTCCATCCATGTGAGGAAATAGCAATGGAATAAGGGATGATGGAAAACAAAAAAAGAGGAGTTAGAGAGAAAGAAATGACATCCTTGTCTTGGAGAGTGTGGGTGAGCTTTAGAAGACAAAGCACTTGTCTCGAAACTATATCAGGACAGGCAGGGGGCTATGTGCAGTTCTGAGGGTGCATCCTCGCTCCAGGCAGCTCTTGTTCCCTCTCTTCACTTGCCTGGTGTTCTAGCTTCTCTGCTTCCTCACAAAGTCACTTAGTGCTCAGTGCTTGTCATCAGGCTCTGCCACTTCGCTGAGCCTGAAGAGACCTTCTGCCTTCAAGGAAAATGTCAGCAGCGTCCAGCATCGCTGGCACTCTCCACAGCAAGAGGAGCCTGGTGAATGGGACTTGAAGCTATGTGGATATAAGCCTTCAAGGTCCCTGCCAGCAACCTGCTTAATTTAGACACATGAATACACCTACGGCAGTAAACGCTTAAGGCTAAGATTTTCAAAATAGGTTTGAAGGAATTGAACACCCAACTCCTATAGACTTTCTCAGTCTAAGTGCTTTTCTGGATTGGGGCCAGAGTGCTAATCAACTTACAGTCTTGAGTTCGTAATGAGGAACTTAAATCCCAACTGCTCCAGTGTGCTGCTTGCCTTCTCATTTGACTTTGGCCAAGAGTGTGCAATAGCATCTCTGGTTTTGGAATACTAAGGCTTCACAAGTGTTATTTTACATCTTTTTGGACAAGGGTTTTGTCTGATGTGCAGCGCAGCCTACAAAAATATATCCTCTAACATGTAGAATTCCAAAAAGTGTGGTAATATCTGTCTAACGTGACATCTGTCTAGCATTAAATCTGAAGAATTGGAACCATTTGTCTGATGAGCCATGTAAGAAAGACGAAAATTCATTCTTAGAATGTCAATGGGGAACTTCTTTTTTTTTTTTTTTTAATGAAATGTGAGATGATTTCAACCAAAAATTATGTCTGCCAGCACATATAAGCCTCCAGGCAGCTTATAAAATGTTTATAAAACTAAAGCATAGACTCATTAGAAGACTTTGGGGGTAAAATGCAAATAGTCTAAGATTTATATGCTGTTTAGCAATATACAGGTGCTCCTGATGAAAAGAATCAACAGAAAACTTGAGGGCATTTATGCAGACTACGTAGTTCCTGCCACACAATAGGTTGTTTGTCCTCATATTTTATTCACAAATAATTTGAGACCACAAATAACGTGAGAGTTTGCTATAGAAATCACTAGGGAAGTGCAAAGCAGTCTCTCAGAGGTGCTAGACACGGCCCTCCTCCATAGGTGACTGAGCAACCAATGTGTAATGTGCGACGTGTAAGGACCCTCCATGCCAATGCAGCAAAACTGATCTCTATGAAATCATACCAGCTTGGATGGGATTCAACAAAGTAGACGATCTGGGCAACAAATCTCTGAGAAAAAGAAGTAAAACAAACACAGAAGAAGATGCCAGTACGTCAAGTGGTTGTCAGACTTGACAGGGTTTTTACAGAGGTCAGGGCAAGCTGGCTGTGGGTAACAGTACATCTGAGGGAGACGGAGCATCCTGTAATGCATCTAGGCTGCTGGGACATAGGAATATGACAGATGGGAACAGATGAAATTTGCCCACAAAATGATAGTATTGACAGGTGGAAGTGTCAGTATTTTCTCCTTCAGAAAACACTTAAAACCCACCCCCACAACCTATTTGGCTTTAGATGCAAAGCTGAAAGGAAATTAATGGTGGTTTTTTACCGCAGTCATTGCATTATACCAATCATGGGAAGCTCTTTGGCTCAATGTAAAATTTCAAAACCAAGTTCTACCTTGAAAGTTCGCTGAGATTTTTCTCTGTTTTCCTGTTAGTGTCAAATATAGTATGATCTTCCTTGCTTCTCTCAGCTGGCTCAAAGCATAACTCTGTGTTCAGTTGACCAGCTGTCACATATTAATAGTTTCCATTGGAGACCCTGCTAATTTGTCATTAGTTCTTTTGTTTATTCTATTAACAAAATAAACATCATTTGAACAGTAAAGATTAATTTTTATTAGTGGCTCAGGAAAAAAAGAAGTCTTTATTTCAGACAGTAACGAACCCAGGGTTATTTGTTTCTCAGTTGTTCAGTACATGTTTAAATGTCTTGCTTGTGTCTCCCATTATAACTGGGAAACTAAAATGTGTCTGTTAGAAACAAAATAATGCTTATTTATGTTCCACCTCTAGGTTTTTTTGGTCTCATTGTTCTTATTTTATTTAGTACAATTAAAATACAAAGGACAATGGCTATCCATACCTTTCGGCAGATTACGAATTATTTAAAATACAAGTCCAACACAACAGGGCTCACACAAAACAAAATTAAATTAACTTAGCCAGCTAGTAATTCAAAGCAGTAAAATATATCCTGTCCCATTCATTCCCTCGATTCTTCCCAAAAAGCCTTAGGAAATAGACAGTCTTTGTAGTATGCTTTAAAGGTCAAAAGATTGTGTTTGAAACTTTTCCTCTCTTTTAAACTGAGGGGACTTGTGCTTGCATCCCTCTGGTGACACCAGGATTGGTTATGTCAGCAAAATCTGAAAGAAACAGTAAGGCGGAACGTAACAATACCTTAACATCCAGCCAAGAAACCAAGCAGCAGCCAAAAATCACGGGACACAGATCTTACATGCTTACAGAAAAATATTGTTACATAAGCTCAGTCAGTTGATTGCTGGCTCAGTGCAACCAGGCACAAAAATGATGGAGTCCGGGTAAGGCTCATTTAGTGGAAATAAATTCATACAGTGAGTAGGGGTATAAGATTTTTTTTTCCAGTTTGGCCACTGAAGCAAAGGAAATTAAATACAGCCTCCCAGATTAGACAGTTCAGACTTCAGAATTAAAACAAAACTGTTTGGTTTTCACTTTTAACCCCATCAATGAAAAATAAGGAAATGTCATAAGGCTTCATTTCACTATAAAGTTGTTTCACATCAATTAAAAATCATTCCAGCTTCATTTGAGGTATCTTTATGAAAAGGTAAGCTGTGGATGAGACTGAGAGAGCCTACAGAGCTGTGATGGAGGAGACGAGACAGCAGCATCCTTCCTTCTCGCCGCCCACTCGCTGCATCCTCCCTGTGCATGGGGGACAGGAACCGCTGTCCCAGCATTGCACCCGGCTCCCAACCTAGAGGGGAATGGTCATGCTGATCCTGAAGTCACCATTTCATTCTGTATGAAACAACTTAAAGAGCCACTAACACAAGGCCCGGACTACAAACACCTTGCCTCTTCAGTGAATACCCAAAAGCCACAGACTCTGGAGCCATGGTCTCTTGACTAGTACTTGTGAAATGAGCCCACAGCAAGAGCAGAGATTTTCCAGGAGCCCCTTGGTCGCTGCTCCCAGCAATTTTTCTTGTGTACATACCCTGAAAACCCTTTCTCAGGGCATGTGTTGTTGGACTAGGCTTTGCACATCTCACTTCGAAGCAACCTGTGTGCTACGGGTGGTACTCACTGTAGAAATCCCTACCCTAGACCATGGTTGTGGAGTCAATTACTGGGTTGGTGGGACTGACATGTTCAGCTCTCCTCAGGCAGAAAGTAGTGCTGAAGTTGAGTTTTGCACAGACTTGATTCAAATCGCTAGGTGACTGGGGAGGCTGTCCCCTCCACAAACTCACACCTAGCCCAGAGGAAATAAATTCATACGCATCTACCCCTGAGGAAAGAAAAAACCAAACAGCTTAAACCGCTCTGCAGATGTGGATTGAATTCAAGGATATTTTCAGGCCAACAAAAATCGCATTTTTCAGTGAATAATCTGTTTGTTGGAAATAAATGGCCTAACCCTAATGGAGAGCCAGCTCTTTTCCTGCTGCTGGAATAAACAATTCCACTTTTTCCCTGGGGCAGGAATCACACCCACATGCTTCCAGGCTTCCTTCCTGAATTACCTCCTCAGACAGCGTCCATCTCTGATGAGAGAGGCCACACCTGAGAGTGGTATCTGTAAATATGCCAAGGAACACCCACTCCCCTTCCACAGAGTGCCTCTTGTTGCACTCTGATCCCTAATAAGTGACCCGCCATGGTCTGTGCCAGCTTCAGTTTACAGCCCTTCCTGCCCATAATGCTTCTGGACCAAACTCACGTGGCTAAAAGAAACCATGATCTCCTGGAAGCATCTTGCAGGAGAAATATGAAACAGCTATTGTGACCACTTCTGCATGTTTATTTTTTAAGACTAAGGAAAGCAACTTCAGAGGCCCAGCCGTGCTCTACTTGCGTTCTGCCTGTCTAAAGTCTGCTTAAGGTTTCCTTACTAGGTGTCCTTTTTCTTCAGCTTTTTGCCTCACAAAATGTGCGGCTACTCCATTGCAAATAGGGATTCAGAGATTTAATAAATGTGCGTATACCCTTTCCTATCCCGCAAAGATATTTCAAGAACAGTACTTTATTTGTACTACTGTGAGATCTTCAGGGAAAGCAAATAGAAATTGCAGAAACAGAGCGAACCCTGTGGACACATTTTTCAGAAAATCTCCTTTTTCATGCTGAGATGTCAGATTAGCAAAATGTATTCTCTGTGATAGTAGCTGAGAAGCAGTGGAGAAACCAGGGACCAGATTCTCCTCTCGGGGTCATGGGTGTAAATCCCAGCAAGCTTCAATGGAGTTGCACCCATAATGTCAGACTCTTATCCTCTCATAACAAGTCAGTGTTAACATGTTGTCCGGGACAGGTATAAGGGATTTCTGCTGCACATCACTCAGCATATGAATTTTCAGTGTGGGGGGAGAAAGAGTTTACCTCTTCTCTGAAGTCAGTTTACATTCGTTGCTCTCTTAATTGAAGCAGGGTGCTATTTTCTCAGACTGAAGTGGATTAGAAATACAATGGCTTCAGTGAAAGCTGAGAATACCTTCTCTGTGATGCATTAGTGGGATGACAGAGGAATGAAAGGTTTAGTAGGCCTGCTTCTCAGAATTTGTCTACACATCCGAGAATAAAATGTTAAAACAGATTTAAAAGTCTATTGCCTGATAGAAAATTATGTTCCTGAAAACATTTTCACCACAATGACAATTAACCAAATATCGTATGACTCCCCACCCTTGGATATAGAAAAGAAACAAAAATTTTGTAAGTTCCCAATGTGGACATTTACTGTAAGGGATTTTTTTTTGTTATTATTTTTTATTACAGCAGAAAGAATAGCATTGAAATGGTGCTCTTTTCCCACAGAAACTAGCACTGTCTGGGCTTCGTGCTCGGTTTAATAGTATCTATAGCAGTACCTATAGCAAAGTATAGCCAAAGTTAAGACAACTTAGTGTAAAAGAAAAGTCAACTAAATGTTTAATTTGGCACTTGTATCTAAATTAAATGCCATGGCTATGCTTCAGTGGAGTACATACAGGAATTGGCTCAGAATAGCTTCTGTTAAACAGCCACCTTTGCCAGGTTTAGTGACTCAATATTACTTATTTCCTGACTAAGATTAACTTCTGATTTTATGAATATTTTTTGTTTCTCTACTGTAATCAGCACAGATAAACAATTTCAAGGATACAATCCTTTAGACCCTCCTCAGGCAAAATGACCACTTAAGAAAACAGATGTTTTGCTGCAGTGAGGACTGAGTCCATGCTGACATAGCTCTGGCGTAAGGAATAGAAGTTAAAATAACGGATAATTGTATTCAGGAAAATAGCCTGGTAATTAAAGACATCCAACCTTTTAATATTTTATATCTACACTTCAACTCCATGAAATACTCCTCAACACTCAGTAAAGGATTTGGGCAACACTAGTGAGCTGCAAAAAGATTAATACTAATCAATCCTCTCTTGTGCAAACTTAAATGTGTTTCCATGTCAGTGTTTTCTGATGGCCAGGAAACAGATTCTGCAGGACAGCTTCCTTTTGCCGACCAGCAGGAAATAATAGAATATTTTTATTGCTGCTGTGTTAAAATTTGACTGAGGGCCTCTAAGAAGGTGGCCAGATAAAAATGATCTTTTTTTCCCTTCTTTCCAACATCTTTATTGCCAACTTTACCATGATGTGACTAAAAACTCGTTTTAATAACTCGTGAAAAAGATCACTAGGGCTACAATTACAGGCGGTTTCATGCTGAACACAGATTTTTTTGACAATCAAAATTAGATCAGCTGCCTGGGGAAATTTTCCACTATATTATTGGTAACAGCTTCAAGTTCTGCCTGTTAGTCCCTTCACTTGTAAGGAGCCTTATTATCCTTAACCTGGGATGTGCACAGAAAGAAAGGCATTTATTACAAGAAGATATCTGGTTGGTTCTCATTTTAAAAAGTGAATAGTTAAATACTTAAAAAGTCTCAGTCTCTCAGGTTTATAGCAGACGTTGAACTGCTATTCCTAGAGTGAGGAGCTATTAAACACCACTTACTCCATAACCAACAGTATGAAATGGCCACATCGGTCTTTTTTTCCCTAGTGGCCTGATTATGTGCATTAAAGCACATGACAGAGAGAAAACTGAATGGATGTCCACTCATTATCATTTGAGAGCAGATTTGAATTTGCATGTACAGATATTTCTGACTGGCATAAGCTCAGTTTCAACATGAGGCCTCAGCTTTCCTCCTTACCCATGCTCTTCTCTCTTCGTGGAGTAGATGACATCTCCATTTCACCTGCAATGGTCACAGGAGGTGGTCTAGCCTTCCCAACAAAAAGAAGCAGCCTTCTTTTACATATCCATAGCTCTTCTCCCTCTCTAAACTAGGCAGACCTTTGCTCACATAGCCCTGGGTTTTTCCTTAGCTGGGCTAAGGAAGGGATGGGGTGCTGCCATACTCTCCTAGTCCTCACACAGAAGGACTCAGATTGCCAGATTGCCTTCTATAGCTCAAGCCTTTTTCTTCTCCTGTTTACTCTGCACATTCAAATTTTAATCCCTTAATCCTCAAGCTCCTGCCAGACCATGATCCAGACAAATCCTTACCTCTTCTGTGCCTTCCTCATCTCCCTCGGGCCTTTCCCACAGCACCCTCCCAGACAGCTTCCTCAGCTCTGCTTGGGAAGAAGTCACATCATGTCTTCTCCAAGCACTGCTCTGTCTCCAGCTGAGGAAGGAGCTTGTCTAAGAAAATCCTCATTGCATTTCCTAGCAGGGCTTGCACTCCCTGAGTTGCTTCTTGGGAACAACCAGCCGCTGGCTCCTTAGTGGGTGCCATTGCTACCATTGTCCTCTGCCAGGACAGTGCAGCCACAAGGTGCCCTCACAACCATGAGAACCATCTCGCTAAGGAAATTTAAATGTACTCTACTCAAAAGCTTTTTTTAGTGCTCATTTTAATTCAGTTCAATACATATTACACTTTTAGGAAAACTTTCAGTGAGGTTCATCTCTTCTAGTTGAGGAGTTTGAAAGTTAGATGAAAGGTTTGGATCAGGACAAGTCTTCTAGCCCTATGCTTCCTTGATAGTCATTGGGAGAAACAGGCACCTTCTGACGGTGAACAACTGCATGTGAAGAGAGGAGTCTAAAATTGGTCTCACAAATTGCCTTCTCTCTGTAGACCATCCAAGGAGCCAAAGGTGACTGGTAGGGATTTTGCAGAATAGCTTGGAAATAGCCTTCATTTGTTGAGAGGAATCCTTTGTGATTTTTTCCTACATCATCACAGAAAACAGACATGAGAGTGACCAGTGTGTCAAGTTAAGGGTAGGTATAAGTGCTGCTGTACCAGGATGGGCTTGCGTGCTACACATTTCTGGAAGCGAGCCTGGCAGTAGCCCCAGGTGACAGGGTGGCATCCTTAGTGACTGCAACTGGCCTAGGAAGGCTGAGCGGTGAGCCTATGTGAGCCCTCTGCAGAGCCCAATTCTGCAGACACACAGTGAGACGAGCTGTGGCCCCTTACTTTAGAGTTAATCTCTACATCTCTATGGAAATCAGACATTTAAATACAATATTTTCTACTAGTGAGGATCTGGCCAGGAATGTATTTCTAGGCATGAATGTAATGAGAAGCAACACCACCTCTCTTATTAATCCCGTGTTTATGGCTGTAGTGTTGATTAGCCTACCTGATATTGCTGTCAGCATCAAATCTGTGCACATTGCATTTTTCTCCTGCCTTAGCGAGGCGGAGCGCTGGTAATTGTGCATTTGCTGGGAAGAAACCAAACTCTAGAGAAAGAGAAGATAATGGACCAAGATTACACTGGAAATTTACACAGGCTCTGCCCACTCTTAAAATTTACTAAAATGAGGAAATGTTTAAAGAATTGTCATTTCTGAATTGCCATCGCATCCAGAATATCCATATGCAAAATCCTAACATTCTGTAACAGCCTGATTTTTACATTTTCCTATTTCTGCCTCATAAAAGTCTGTACTATAAAAAAATGGTGGTGTGTTCTTAACAGTAGACATAGTTTCAGTCTTTGGATCTGTATTAATCCGTCAAGTTTCTCTCTCACGGTTTATTATGTCATCCAGATTTCATTCTGAACCATCTACTCTTTTCCATATGTTCTTAGCAGGAAATGTGCATGAATTTAGAAACACAGCAAGACATATGATATTCAATAATAAGAACATTTTGAAGAGACACAAAGAAAAAATCCAAATGAAAGTTCTAGCTGGCTTCCAGCCTCACTCAGTCAAACAAGATATCCAATATTCCTTAATTTGAAACTTTTAGTTGTGGTAAAAAATGCTTTGCTTTTCATTTATTTAGCTACATCTGAGATTTTACTGTGGATACAGACCTAGAGGTGTTGCTTTATGTTTACTCACATCTAAGTTTTGTATTAATATCTAGAATCATGTGAGGTGTTTCTTAAGTTTTGTGCAGACAAAAGTAAACAAGGCTTTAAAGACAAGTCTTTGTATTTTGAGATTCAGTAAATATAGAGGTATGTGAAATGCCACAGCTTGTTTTGTGAATTACATTGCAGATGTTATGTATATATCAAATAACATGATGTAACTGTGTAAAAAACCTAAATGTTATACACATGTCATATCAACAAGAAAACTGCAAATGATATACAGGTAATTGTCTGAACCCAGAAAAATTATTCCCAGATATTTTTCCCATTAAGAGTGAACTAAATAAACTGCCACAGACCCTGAGCGTTCCTCCCCTGTGACCCTGTGTGTAGGGAGGTGATGGAAGAATAAGAAAATAAGAGTTTACTACTGCAGAAAAAGGAAAGGAAACCCCAGTCTCCAGAGCCTTGTATGTCCATGAAGCAGGGGTGAAGGCAATGGAGAGGGGAACAGGAAAAGCAGAAAGGACAGATCATGGGAGTTATTCAAGCCAGAATTGCACCCCGAGTCAATCAGGGATGTTCTGTAACTCTGTTTAGTCCCATAAATCTTGGTAAAAAGACAGATTTTTGATATCCATAAGAAAAAATGGCAATCATTACAACCGGAAGTCACATTTTTTTAGGGGAACAAGTTTTTTTTTTCTCTTTTGTTTTGGTTTATTGCTTGCATGCAAAGTTTTACTTTATATTCTTGTTCTCCAGGATGACCAGTGTGTTGTGATGGTCTTGGCAGTGACTTTCTGCCTTTGCTTGGTGGTGGTGGGTCTCCAGGCAGGCAACCAGTTGCCCACTGAATGGGGCAATTTGCTCCAGAGTCTCCATGGGATCCATGGTCTGGAGGGAGCAGGGAGGCTGGGGCAGGAGATAGGGTTGGATCTTTTGCATTGTACTCCACTACCCCGAAGAAATGAGGTGGGATTGGTTTCTGTTGCATCATATAAGGATTTATCGTGGGCATTAATGGTGCTACAACCCTCCAGTTAGTGGGGCCTGATGTTAGACTGGATGTTGTCAGCAGTGTCAGGTTGCACACCCCATGTTTACCTCCCCACAGGATAGAAAATAGCCGAGGCTGAACACTTCTAGAGCCTGCTAGGACCACTGGAGGCAAAACTTAACTACTTCAGCTGGAGGAAGTTAAATTTAAAATTATTTACAGAAAATTATTAAAATAATCAAAACTGTTAAAATTATTCGCCGAAAGGGCAAAGTTTTTGTTTCAAGACTGTAGACAGACAATATCTATGATCGAGATCAGTAGTTCCCAAACTGTCTTCTGCAGACGGTCCTTTGTGAGGCATGAGTCAGTGGCAGACAACCAATCCACAGTAGCCTGTAACCATTATACTGCTGCAATGTGATGAGCCTTGTTCTGGGTGCTCTGTCAGAGATTCTAAAAACGTTTTTCCATCACCTTTCTTTCCTGACTTGAAATTGGTTTGAGCCTCAAAAGGATGAGCCTACATTAGCAGCAAATCAGAACCATATTCACTATTGCAGTCAGCAAAATATTTCTTTTTTTCTCTTATTAAATAAGCCTTATATATTCCAGAGAAGGTGGATCTCAAGTACATGCCTGTACAAAAAATGCAATGTGAGCTCAAGCTGAAAGCTCCCGCACTGTAAAGTTTTTTGGACTGTGGTATGTAGAAAATTCTAATTTTTTTCTGATGATATTTTTTGGTATTGTAATTGTGTAGTCTGTGTGTACCAGGTCTGTAATTTTAAGCTACCCATAGGCAAACATGGCAAGTCAGTACATGTATAAATCAATGGCTGTGACAGGTGTGGGCCACTGTAACAAATCTTCTGTACTTTAAATTAGTCATAAATACATGTCTTTCACTAAGCAGCCTCTCACTCTCATAAAAAATAAGGTGACCATAGAAATCAGTTGCAATTTAATTTGGTATCTTAAAATGAAAGACATATGTGGACCCAGCTTCCATTAGTAAATTCACCAAATAGCCTACATTTTTTAAAATTGTTATTAAAAGAAGAAAAGGTTTGCATCTCAGAGATGCAACCTCCATTGTTAAACTTTTTAGTTTGTTTGATTTTTTTTTTCCTTTGCACATGGAGAATTTAAAGTTCAAATATTGCTCTGCGTATGTCCTGGCAAGGCTGCCGAATAGCAAACACCCCCAAGTTCGGCCAGTGCTCCATTCCTCCGTTCCTCAGGGAGTTCCAGTTTCATGTGTTTTTCATTTTAAGTTCTGCCTCCTTGAATGCTATTTCCTCTCTTTCAGTTTTCACCAAGGTCAAAGAAATCTTTAGCAAATAAAAAATGTGACCGTCCAGTCATCTACTGGAAATGTGCCCATCCACTGTCTAAATAACAAGTTAATAGGTTCACGGAGCAGTCCTACATACACTAAGTGGAGCGCAGCAGAAACCATCTGAGCACTTCATCACAGCTAAATAGAGAGTACTTATCAAATGAGGGCTCTTTTGTCTTGGTTATGAACTGCAGAGAAATCAGTTTAGCAGAAATCAAAATTCTGGCAAAGAAGGCTTTCCCAAGCCTCTGTGGTAGGGAACAGGGCACAGACCTTCCCTGTTGGCCTTCGCCAGTCTATGGCACAAATGTGGAGCAAAAATGGTGGTAAGCAGTTGGAAAGCCCAGCTACTGAAAATATGTCTCATATTTTGATGATACTACATGAGAATTGTAGGGATTAAGATTCCATAGAACCTATTCAGCATGTTTTGGGGGATATCTGGTGAAAATCACCTACAAAAAGAAAAAATGTGGTTTAATAACAAAATATACTAACTGCAGCCAGATGCGCTGTCAAAGTTCCCTGAAAATCAAGAGAGTCACTAGCTAACAGGATTTGTTACAGGTGATGATAATACATTATTAACGAGGATCATTTGCCACTGCAGAGACAAATATGTATTTGGGGATTCAGTCAGTCAAGTGATTAACAGCTACTGATATTTCTTACAAATTTGGGCTTACTTTTTCATCAAAAGTAGAATTCAAGCCCAAGCTAGCCTTTGGGTGATTCTACCAAGCTGAGTGTCTGAGCTCTGTGTGAGATATAAAGGAAGTTAGATCCAGAAGAGTTCTCCTGGACTGCTGCCTCCAGTCTCCCCCAACTGCCTCGCTGTACTAGGTTCCATAAACTGATAAGGTTCTGTCTTAACAGCATATTTGGGTTGATGGATGGCTGTTCCAGAAGTGTATGGCTCTTCTGGTTAGAAACCTCCTAATTTCCAGTCGAAGTAATCTGTGTCACAAAATGGCACTGGTACTTATCTTTGCTGGAGGTTCCCCACCTGATACATTCCAGGACCACATTTGTATTCTCCACAGGCACATCACACGTTGTGTCATCCGGTGATCAAATAGTCCATTCCCAGGTCTTTTTTCAAAGCTTCCTGCTTGGGGAAAAATTATGAGTCCTAAAGTGCCTGACCTCACCTTTGGGTTATTGAAATTCATCCCATTTATATTATTTCAGTCCTGAAGCTTATCCAATTCTTCCTGTATACTGTCCTCCTCCACATTCACACTACATATTGCATTATCAGAAAATTTCATGAGCACAGTACTACTTTTTCTGCCAAAGTTGTTAAAAATGTTAAATAGGATCAGTCCCTAGACACATCTTGGAAGAACTCCACTAGTAACTTCCTTTCAGTTTGGTATTTCTGCTTTCAACATGATCTTTTTTTCCACCTCACAATTCTTCTACTAATCCAAATTTTCTCCAGCTTAACGAGCAATTTCCTATGCAGCACTGTGTCAAAAGCTTTCCTGGTAATTGAGTTGCATCTCATTCTCTTACCAATAAAAATAATTTGTCAGGTTATTCAGAGATAGTCTACTCTTGCTAACGTGAGTGACATTGCATTTCATTTCCATTTTCATGTCCTTATCTGTTTTTTTTCCAATGTGTATTTTGAAATTTCACATATTCTTGAAGCCAGACCCGTGGTTGCCCAGGCTTTTCCTCTTTTTTACTTAAGTTAGATCCAATGCTTACTTTTTCAAGGAAGAGCTATCATCTCTGATAAACACATTTAAAATCTTTCTTAGCAGGCTTGCAGTTTCTTAAACCAGTTCTTTCATAGTTCTTCTAGGATGTTCCTCCTCTGCAAGCTGACTCAGTCACATTGATCTCTTTAGAGTTGGGTGTCCACCTTAGATGTGGTTAATTCCATTTCCATTCTCATATTCCCATTAGCAACATAGCCTTGTTTAACATCATCATTCCTGTTGAAAACTGAGCCAAAGTACTCATCTTGGGGCCATATCTGTATTACCCTTAACTTCATCACCATCTTTGCTGCGCAGTGGCTATAAATCATCTTTTTGTTTGTGTGGCTAAAATAATCTCTATTTGATTTAGCTGTGTTTGAAAAATCCAACTTAGTTTGTCTTTTGGCAATTCTCATTTTATCCATACACTTCCTGACCTCTAAGGCTTAATCGCGTTAGCTGAACATTACTCTCTTTTTCCATTCTTCATAGGATGTCTACTCATTCTGAATAGGTTGGTCTTGAGCTGGGTAATCATCCAGCTAGGTCTAGATGCCTTCCCTTGATTTCATTAGAGGTCCCAAAGAAATTTTGTACCTTTTTAATTCAGAAACTCCAGCTCTCTTTTGCATTCAAGTCCATGAGTTTCCCAGCTCAATGAACTGCATTTTTAAAACTGAAAACGGTAGTTTCACTTTCAGGTAGAACTACCTGTTTTTATCTTTACATTTAATTTAAAATTAATCAAGTCAAGGTCTTTTGATCCAAGGTTTCTGGTACAACCAGTACTTCTCCAGTGTCCAAAGCAGTAATCCAAACTGCATCTAAATGAATGATCTGTATCTGGTTTAAAGTTCATTTGGTGAAAAAGACTGTCAGCCACCTGGGATATTAAAAGTCTCCAACAGTAGCACAATTCTTGGTAACACTTCTAACTCTAATGGTAATGCAGAGATTTCTGTCCAGAATCTGAGTTGGTATAAATCTGTGGTGCTCTGCTGAATCTAGTTGAGCTACACAAATTTAAGCAGACTCTTTGTCATGACAATCCAGATCAGACACATGACAAGCACAGCACACTTTAGTTTAAACTACAGAGCTTGCTGAACTGCCTCATTCTCCGCAAGCTTTCACATCTCAGAAAGACCTTTTATGGTGCCATTTATATGTCTTATCCCCTAGAGCATCAAATGAGGACACTCCTATCACTCCTGCTGCCATTGAAAAAGCATCTCATGTAATTTATTGTCTTTCATTTGCTTGCAAAAAAGCAAGGAAGTTTCATTAAGTAGGTGGGAGAAGCTGAAGGCCCTTTTCACACTCATATGTTTTCTCTTTGTTGCTGTTTGTACAGGTGCAGTGAAAAAGACTCAGAGGGCGTATTCATAAAGACAGGACTTGAGAAATGCCACTTTAAATTGTTTGAAATCAAAGGTTTTGGTAGCTCATAAACAGGGAGCTATTTTTTACTTAGGACTGCAAATCTAAATATAAGGAGCCACCCTCACGTACAAATATATTCAACGTACACATGTAACTACCATTAACATAGCCTGCCCTCCTGGATTGTGAGAACAGGCCCTTTTCATTTACGTTCACTGAGAATTCCAATACCAAAAAAGAAAAGAAAAAAAAGATTCTCATAATCAACCAGCACATTCATAAGTTGAAGTAAAAGTATCCAATGAGGATGTCAGGAAGCCTGTACTCCATCCAAACTGACCAATTTAATGCTTGCTGTAAGCATACTTCCAGACTAGCATCTGGAAACCTTAAATGAACAGAGATAGACATAGACACCCTTACACTCTGGGAAATAATTAAAGTTGGAATAAGAAAACATTTGTGGACCAGATCATCAGCTGGTATAAATCAGCACAGCTCTAGTCATTCCAAAAAAGCAATGCCAGTTTATGCTAGAGTTAAAGTGCTAGCTGGCTCCTGTAGCTTTCCTTTGTGATTAATTTCAGCGCAATCATTTGCTGGAACATGCTTTTGGACCAAGCTTCCTGAAGTATTACTTTTACAAATCTCTTGTGTGCTCTTGGACTGCTGCCTGTAGCACACCCTTCTGTATTAGGTCTGCTTTTCTCCAACAGAAAGCTCAGGGTTTGGGATTTTTTTTAAACATTATATTAAAAATAAAACAAAAACAAAATTTTTGCTGAGCAGTTACTTTTTGCATAACACTCTTGACTCTCTTCTGTGAATCGATGGCACCTGACTTTTTTGTTCTTTGCTGTTCTTTGTTGAGACTATCCTTAGGACAGTTAATGTTGGTATTTTCCACTCCTTGTGTACCCCAAGCTCCCACTGAATTTAAGAGGGGAAACCCAACTTCGTGGTAGTGCAGAAGCGGACACAGGGCTGCTGCGAGGTGCCTCCAGCTGCCGGTGCAGTTTTGCCCTAGCTGGCACCCACTCACATGAGACTGTGGAAGCCCCGTGGCACCTGAGGAGCCACCATGGCACAGGCCAGCATAGCCAGCACTCCTACACCGTCCTTTTCACAAACCGCCCTGGGAGATCCCCAGAACTGGAGTCTTTTCCCAGGGGGGGTACACAGGTGGCTCTGTCAACTTCCCACTGGTGTCTTGGACCTGCCAAATTTCCCTCCCTGAATGCAGTGCTCCCAATGAGCTCCCTCCCACTGGGACCTCAAGTACCACACCTGGCCTCCTGCCTGCCCTGGCAAACCCAGCAGCATCCAAGCTGGGGCATCACAGATGGAGAGAGAAGCTTTATCACTGTCCTGTGGCTGGAGAAGTGTCACCATGAGAGGCTGTGCACTCAAAGCCCCCTTGCTGGAGCATACGGCTCCATCTTGCAGCCTCATGCCCAAGCACTCTGTGGCAGAATGCAGCCAGATCATCTCTCAGAGAAGACACTTCTGAGAAACTGGTCCAAGACCATGCTTCACGGCCATCATGCAGGTCCTCAGCCACTCCATGCAGCCATGGCGGGCACATTTTCTTTCCCATGTGTTGACCACAGAAAAAAAAGTGCAAATTACTTAAAATATTGCCTGTTCATTCATAGATTGCAATTAAGCACACTTTGAAAACACACAGACATTTGTGAGTCAGCTTATCACAGTCTGTGCTGCCTTTCCCCTTCTTCCCCAGTTGTCTCCTCTCTTCCTCCCTGGTGCCAGCCAGAACCCATGAACACACAAAGAAATGTAGGGAACCTATCTGTACAAGGTCATGACTTATTTCAAGGCCATGGTAGCTCTTAAAATATTCTCCAGCATTCTCATTCTTCCAGCATTCTCTCATCCCAGGTGTGGATGACATTGCTCCTGCAGGAAGGAGCACTCACAACAGAGTTCAGGACTGCAGCCTGCTGTTAGATGGCAGCAGCTCAGTTCGCCTTGGTCACCCACAGACAGCTCATATTGTCCCTTACAGCGGCTAAATACAAGGCTATAGAGCCAACAAGTGTTCAAAGACACCTGGGACTTGCTAAGAGCCCTTAAGTGTCGGCAGAGACTCATTTCCTTCAGGGCACTGGACTAAATGCAGATATGTGCAGTCTCCTGCTTATGAGAAACTGAGCTGCTGCGATGTTGGGGGGCTGTGCATAAAGAAATGAGCCAAAAGAGGACTTCACCACACATCATCCACCAGCAGCACAAGACCACCATGATGTTCAGCACTCAGAAAGATACAGAAGATTGTCTTTTCAGTGTTATCCATGCTCCCTCTGTGGCACTAACTCGCAGAATCCTTTTTTCTGAGTGCTTTGGTTTGGGTTTCCAGGTCCTGATTTGCAGAAGTATTAAGTACTCATATGGTTTTGAAATCTCCATCCTTGGAGATACTCCAGATTTGACTAGATATGACCCCGAGAGACCTGAACTGATTTCAAAGTTGGGTATAACTTCAAAATTGGCCCTGCTTTGAGCAGGGGGGTGGATCAGATGGTGCCTTCTAACCAGAATTATTCTCAGACTGCAGCTGCCACTGCAGTCACTAGGAGCTCTGCCTTGAACAGACATGTGCTCAAAAAAATCAGAGATTTTCTGCTCAGCACCCAAAATTATTTGGAACTTTTGAAAATATCACATTTAAACACTACGTTCATAAAATGGAGCAAATAATGCCAATACAATTCACAGGTCAGGGTTAAAGATTGCTTATGAATCACTCAGGTATTATTTTTATAAGCATTAGAAAAGTCTCTGAGGAAATCAGCAATTTACTACTCAGATCAGGGCTCTGATAATGTAAAGGGACAGAACTCCTCATGGAATCGCAATGCTTAAACGCAAGGCTGAAAACTCAGTCATTAAGCACTGTCTGTTCTGTGTTCCTCCTTTGAATCATGCCTTCTGTGGAGAAGTTAGTATGGCTTCCTGTAATTAAAGACTGTAGCAAGCTTTAATTTTTTCTTTTGCACTTATTAGCATTTATCTTTTGAAAATTAAGATTCAGCAGGCCATTCTTATCTACTAGATATAATTTTATACCAATATTGAAACAGATATTTTTTGGTATTGCTGTGTTTGGTCAAAGTTAAGCTTTAAGGTTATGAAAATGGAGGTCTGGAAGCTTACAATTACAGCAGATGCCTTAAGTCTGAGTCAGTCAGTGACTAGTATTGACAGGATACTATGAAAGCAGAAAAAAAATGCTATGGAGGATACACACACACATGTATCTGGGTGAAATCTACTTCACTCAGCAATTAATCAGATTAAGAAGTCTATTGAAGTAACCGAGATTTCATTTAACACATTTCTCATGGGTAACTACTAACTGTGATAGCAGAAACAAGCCTTCAAGACCAAAAATAGAAAGCATTCCTATTACGAGTTTTGCTTGAAGCTCAGAAACAAAAATGTTGTCAGAACAAGGGAATGGGAGCCTAATGAAAACATCTCTCTTTGCCTCTCTCTCTGCAATGCCATGCTGAGAAGCAGTACTTACTTTCTCCGACACACAGAAATCTTTGTGCCTGACAGATAGAACAGGAGATAAAAAGGATACAAAGCATCTGGCTTTCCAATACATACGTGGGATGATGATTTAAACTACAAAGTTTGAAGAATTTGGCACTTAGCAAACTTGAACCTTGCCCAGTTTTTTTTTTCCCCTCAATAATAAGTTTAGAAAACATGAAAAAGAAATATTTTCCCCTGTAACACAGTGTATAAACAACATCTGCACTTTCGAAAGAGTTCAAAACACCTTCAGAATGAAAGGTTTTCTCTTTGAACAGGGAAGAAACCCTTCCAGCATGCTCCAGCAGAGGGAAAGTCTCGCAGAGATTGAGCCGTCTGGTTCCATTGTAAGGTTGCTGGCAGAGACCCCGCGGCGGGATTGACATTGCATTAATTACCAGGCCCATGGGCCCTCCGACCCCACTCCACCACGAGACATACTGGCAACGGATCTGAGGAACGCTGGCATTATCTCAGTCCTGAAGACCTGAAGGCAAGTTGTCACCTGAACTGCAGGTAAAGTGAAACATTTCACTGCACTAATGAAACACACATTTCTCTGGCATTCAGACTGTCTGGGAGATAACTGTTTAATGTGTTACAAATTTCTTTGCTTATATCTGACTTTAACAAACAGGATTACAGAAAAGACAGACTTTCTGAAGTATTTTGGTTTGCTAATTCATAATCCTTATAATATTTTAATAATAGAAATATATTATCAGATATGGATTTTGATCCTTATTAGTTGACAATGGACCTCATTCTTATTTACACATCTTCAGTAGGAGAAAGTAGCATCAATATGAGTGTTATGGCATACAGTCCATAACAGTGCTGGACCCACAGACAGTTGTGCTCCACATACATTAATTTTCCTGGCTTCCAGGTAAAGAGAGAACAGTGCATCACAGTTATATCAGCCAGCATTTTTTAGTAACTAGTCCTTTCAGCCAGCCTTATTTCAGCTGGCCTAATTTGAATTGCAGTACACCAGAGCCAAAAATTTGGAGGACTAGCACGATCAATTCCATGCAAATTCTTTAAGGCTGTCTCAGTTTGTGCACTAAAAAGTTAAGGACTCACTCATTTCACTGTGATCACTATCTAATTGATTCATTCCTGTCTTGCTTGATTGCATTGCCATTTTAGCTCAAAATCAGACATAATAGCTAAGAAGATGGGAGCCATCAAATGACTTTTTTACCAGCATCAGTTCCTTTGGTTATCAACCTTGACTATAAAACAGTGACAGGCAAAGCCATAGGACTGTATTCTGCTCTTCTTTATGAACAAGAATTGCTGCTGAATTTGGCACCCTCTCACTATAAGCACTTAGAATAAGAGATCGGATACCTGAAGTCCAAAGAGATATCATTTGCAAACAATAAGCAACAGTAAAAGGAAAACTTTTAGCTCAGTCCATACATAATCCTTTAATCCAGGTGGCGTTTAAACCAGTGTTTGGCCTTGACAATTATTCCCACAGAGTGATTGTGCAAGCATTAGAGATTTTAACAATGTTTATATAATCAACATGAAATGCAAGATAAAGAACTTGATAATTACTTACCAGTTTTAAAGATACAAGTGAATTGTTTAAGTCTTTCAAATCAAAATTGTAATGGATTGCAGCTTTATATGTAGTCAAAATAAAGATTTGTGGAATAGGATTTTTTTTTATGGCTTGTAGATCTATTTTTAAATATTTTTAAAAATAAAGCATCCCATGATTAGCCCTTTCAATTACTGCATCATATAGTGGTTTTTACAGACTCTAATTATATCTTAGATTAAAATTCAAAACACCTGCCCTTGTGGATCACACTAATTTCAGCCTCCAGTATTTTGATACAAAGAGCTATAATCAGTGAGAACCAAATGATTTCCTCTTCTCTGTACCACACCTTCTCAGCTGAGTACAGCTAGAGATCGACATTTCCTTCTTACTTTTTGTGTTATGATTATTACATCTTTTATTTAAAGATGTCTTTTTAATGCTGAAAGATGTTGTATTTTTACTTTTACTTAAATCAGATGGAACATTTAAGGCAGATATTAGCTTTTAAAATAACAGTCATTTTGATTTTAAATAGCAGATGAATTGTGTAGCTTTCCTCTGTTTGTTCCCCTTTTCATTTCAGTGTAGCTAATATAAATACTTTGTTCCTGGCTTTTAAGAAAACTGCTCTTTAAAAACTCTGTAATTTGAGTTCAGGGATTTAAATGGGAATGCATACTTACTTGAAAGATAGTTTTTGATGTGCTTGGTTCTCTGTTATTATTCATGCACTTCTTTATGCTTTAGGGGTGTGATCCAAAGTCCACGGAGTCAATGGGAAGACACGCAGATTTCACTGGACTTTGGATCAGACTCTAAATATTGTATGAAGAAAAAGGAAATCGTTGACTTGTCCATGTGGATTCTACCACAGTAAAATAAGGGTATCTTTAACAGTATTTACTTTTTGATGAGCATAAGATGGAATCTGACTCTTTGCAGTTACACTGGTTTTAAGCCAGTAGGACAACCCTATAGGACACAACAGGACAACAAAGAGCCATGGCAGGGCACTGAATCAGGCCCGTCACAGTCCTCCGAGGCCCTCCAGAGCAATTCGGCTACTCTGAATTCTATGCAATGATCTGCTTTCAAATAACTCTGTCCGCTGAAGCTGTGGGGGTGGCCTGGCAGTTCTGCACCAGAGCTGCTTGTTTTGGTTCTCCCCCATGCTGTGCTGTAACTTGCCACTTTGCTCTGTTGCAATGGGCAGGTTTCTGAAGGCCCATGAAAAGCCACCTGGCTCTTTCTTCAGAGTATATTAATGCAATGAAAATAGATTTTATGGCATGTCACATCAGAGTTAGAACAATCTTTTTAGAAATTCAGCATTTTTATACCCTATGTTCCTTACTGTGATTAATTAGCTGTGAATGTATTTATTGATGTTTTTCCTTCTCTTTTCCATGTCATGCTTTAGAGAGGTAGGAAAGGTAAGTTCTTTGTGGAAAAATTCAAGCCCTTCACATGATAAAATGGCATGTGCCACTAACATGTGCCAAACTCTTCTAGCTTTCCCTAAACGGTCTAAGAAATCTGTGCCTGAGTGTTGTACAGTGAGATTTCCATCACCTGTGGACAACTGTTCTGGTTTAAGATAAATGATAACATAAGCCAGAGATGTCCGCCAGCATCTCACAGACAAGCCTAGCAACTCTGATTAACCCCATGCATTGGGTTTTTTTGCTTCCAGTGTTTCCTAGTGGTTTCTTACCCTACTTTCAGCTCTGCTCAGATGCACATAGCCAGCTCAGGTCTGTGACTGCTGTGGGAGGAGACCTTCCCTGGATGGGCAAGAAGCATGTGGGAGCCGTGCGGAGGCACCGAGATGGCTCTGCAGCATTGGCCTCGCACTCCCCTGGCTCTGGAAGTGCCTCACCGCCCTGCCGAGGCTGCACAGCGCTGTGCCCCAGTTAATAAGCTGGTCTTATGAAGGGTAAGTTTGGGTCAAGGATCAGATTTGTTTTCTGCTGTCCAGAGTTTCAAGTCTTGCAGGTATCTCAGGATGATTGAAGCTGGCTGCATACATCCCTGCCAGTCTGCAGACTGCTGTAGAGCAGAGCCCAGCAGCCACCAGCGCCGAGGAAGCCTTGTACCCATAAGGAGAAAAACAATTAACACCAGCGGCACTAAGAACAGAACAAGTGATGCAAGTTTTGTGCATAGGAGCCAGGGCCTTCATTCATAAAGTCTCACCTCTCTGCATGGCAGATGCATGAAACTCAGTATCTGCCTAAAGGAGCTGAAGGGATGAGTCAACCCTGCTGAGATTTAAGTCAGTGGTTCCAGAGAGTCTAGGTGTTTCAAACATGATGCTTACACCACTAAACCACCTCTTCAGCTTTATTCAGCTGCTGCTACTGCTATCAAAATAAACCACGTTGCAAATCTATTTATTATGAGTTTATGCTTCATTAGACATGAAAGTCTTTTTTAAAGCAAGACGAAACCTTGTGGTAGTCAAATTCCTTTAATTTTTTAGCTACACAGCATGTGCATTATCTGCTTTTGCTTAAAAAAAACCCAACATTTTTCCATAGCAGAAATTAAAGTGCAACTGATGTTTTTAATGTGAAATTTACTGCTGCTATGTAAGTCTGCCTACCACCTAGTAAGTGGGAACATTAGTAAGCTAAAAGGATAATGACATAGACGTTATTCAAAGGAATAAATAAATCAAAGCCGTGCGCAAGCAGTGTCTTCTCTCTGACAGGAGTCCTCAGAGAGCGATACTATGGCATTTTCCAGAATTAAATTTCATTATTATAAGAGCTTTAAATTAAGCTCCTAACCATGACCTTTAAACACGGTGATTGCCATTATGCCTGCTGAGGAGGTTGTGGAGGGTTTGGAAACCCTGTGCAAGATTGATGGGTTTTAATACGTAATCAAGTATAGGTTCATTTAGCACAGCTGTTGAACTGAGGGCCTAACACTGGGTTATCACAGGGAGCGCCCTCTCTTCTCTTCCAGACAAATCAGTGTTAGCAGTGGGAGGCAGGGCTTGTTAGTGCTGGGGAAAACAACACGGTGTCTTCCTGATGGAGCTGGAAGAGGGCGTGGAGTTTAACAGCCATGTGTCTCCTTTAGAGAGTGACCAGGAATAAAATGTTCCCCCAGTGCTCAAGCAAAACCACATATTGCCAAAAGAAAGCAACCGATGTACAGTTTTTGTCTGAAAGAATTTCTATGGGTACAACTCAATAGAAAAACTATCCCCAAGACAGTGAAAGATAATAAACCAAAAATGCAGTGGAAGTATGTTCACATAGACCAGATAAAACCTCATACAGTGCATACTTAAAACAAAAATACATGTTAAAAAATCAGTAAATTCCTTAAATATGTGCACAGAGGTAAAAAAAAAAATTCTCGCTATTTATAGCATTCTGTTAAAAACACTTTGAACAAATTCTGTTCTCTAAGGTACTTACTGACGTGTATATACCTGCCTTATACCTTATATCTTATACACTGTCATATACCTATCTTACGTGTTATATAATTATCTTCAAGCGTGAAAAAATTAAACCCTTTGGAGAAATAAAACAAGGCCCCAATGTACTGTGTGGTTACAAAGTGCCAATTCTGCAAATGTACTAACACAAGCTATCCTGAAGCCTGCGAATTCTCATCACAGAAAACCAAGGCTTTGGGTTGGTGCAGGAAACAGAGATCTTAGAGGGGTTGACTTGTCTCATGAAAGTCCCACCTCTCCTAGCAGGCCAGACAGGACAGCCGGCATCCTGACCCTGCTGACTCTCCAAAGCAAGGTTAGACTAAGTCAAGGCCCAAATAATCTGTTCTGTACTATCCACACTGAAAACAAGCAGCATGGACTGTAGGACCTCCTGGCACGCAGAGAGCTGACATTTCTCTGGGGTATCTGACTCTTTGGGGATGCTGCCGCTTATTCTCCTCCGCAGGAACCACAGCTGCGGGCTCAGCCCTGGGAGCTCATGCCCAGAGACTTCCCACTGCCCAGTCCTGCTGGTGCCCCTGACCAGCCCCAGGCTCGGAAAGACCCAGTCCCTACTGTCAGGTCCATTCATCAAACACAAGTGTAGCCTGAGCCCACAGGTTATTAAATACACCAAAAACTCTTCCGATACCTCCCACAAATATTTGTTGTGGCAAGGGTTGTAGTTTAAGCAGCCAAGATGCAGTGTGGCAGCTGATTTTGTTGGACGTGTGACAGGTTTTCAAGTGGCTTAACCAGCATAAATGTACTGTACTGATAATATTGTGCTGTACTGTGTCAATAATATTTATTCTACATTTTTTTATTAGTTCAATTTCTAAGCAATCAATCAAGTAAAGGTAGGCAAAGCCTGAGGCATCACTTTCATATTTTAACACTATCTTAGGCCAAAAATTCCAATTTGTTCACTGTGGTTTTGGGCTAAAAAAAGTCTATGCTCCAGATTCACATGGCCTACCATCCCATGTAAGCTCTTCTTCCTACTTATCCAAGCAGATTTGAAGGCTGAAACCAAGCCAGTAAAATAATGTGGAATTTAGACTCTGTGAATCTGGACTTCTGTGAAGATTACAGAAATTGGAACTAAAAATGTTGATAGGTTAAGTTATACTTGTCAAGGGACCTAAACTGTCCAACCACACTGATCATTCATACTATAGGATTATCATATTTTCAGGGTTTTTTTATTTATAACCAGCACTAGTTTTCTGTAAGAGGCATTGTTACGTAAATATACAATTGGTCACACATATTTTGCCTTCTAGTTTCTCACAATTGTGGGAAAAAGTAAGTTTTTTTCTATAAGAAGTCACTGTAGTATTGGTTACAACATGTATAATAACTATGTCCCAGTCTTGACTGCTCTCATTCTTTTCCTCTTGTATCAGGCATGATCTGACAGATCTCTTGGGGTCCTCTATCTCTGACCGTGTGGGATAACCTTTAGGAAACTTAGACATACTTCTTTCTACCTGTTCCACTGACTTCTTTTGGCTGGGGAAGCATGAACTTAATTTTGTAAGGGTGTTCTGCTGGAAGAGGTCTGCACCAATTCTTCAGTTCTCATTCCCCCATCACCAACATTTTGTCACAGTTATTTTTCTCCAGGCTTGCTCTTTTCTTAGTTTGCCCTTTTTAATATTATTTCAATAGTGGTGCAAATTGAGACATTAAACCTTGAAGTCTGTTTAGCTGCATATCTAAGACGAGCTCAAAGAAGAGCGCTACAATCTTCTCCCTCTGCATTTCTGCATTTCACAACAGCTTGCGTTATGTGCAGCCAAGTGTTGCTTGTCTCTCAGGCTTCATAGGTGAAGGTGGAATATATGCCCCTTCAATCACTAGGCTCTGTTCTTAATTTCTCTGATGAACCAAAGTTATCCTAGCACTAGATTTAACATTAACACAGAACTGCTTCTGTTCTTTGCGTGAGATGCAAGATTTTTTCTCTTGATATCACATCCACTATGCAGTTTGCTTGCTTGATCTGATGAGGTTTGTCTTCCACTTATATTGGGAGGAGGAAAAAAGTGTGTAAAAACACACCACTCTTCCAAATCCAAAAACCTGTTCCCTTGTCCAGCTTAGGTCATAGGGAAAAAATGTTTAGTGGTTTTAGTCACCTTTCCAGAGCAAGCAAGCATGCACTTATATAGCAGAAGTAGTACTTGATATGCATTGCTATTAGTCACAGTAAAAAGCAGCTTTGCAGACACTCACATCCAAGTCAGCTCTCCAAGTGTTTCTTCTTGTAGACATCTGATTAAACTGAATGAGTTATGATTATCTGTTCTGGAAATCTGCATTGTATTCTCATTGTCTGCTTTCCTCACACTCTTTTGCTGGTGCCTCTTTCTGCACTTGCCACCACAATAGTGTACTTACAATAAATTGATATGCAGTCTTTTCTTAGGATCCTGTCCATCCTTACTTGGTTATCAATGATCTAATATCAAGTAATCAACAGGAAGCTGTCCGGGGAGAAAAGATATCCTCCAGATGAGACTTTCAGCTGGAAGTCATAAAGCTGATAGATCCTAAGTGTCTATAAAACTTGGAATGTTCCACAGAGAGTTATCTGAAATACAGTTTATGACTCTACGGAGGGTAACCCCTAGGCTGGGGATCCAGCTGCTGCTTTTGCTTCAGAGGAATCAGCAACCAGCTTTGTGGGACGGTATGCAGGTGAAGCCCAGCAGCTGAATATCTTCCGCTGTCCTTTGGTGTAACCACCAGCCTCTAAGACACGTCCATGTGGATGGTGGGAGTGAGGTTGGAGGGCTCTGGGGCACTTTGTAGATTCTTGGGCTTTATGGACCTGGTTTAGCACCTTCCAGGGCAATGTCTTCAGGCCCTCCACTTTTACCATGTGAATAGGCTAGGAATTCTAGCTAGAAGTGTCCAGAAGTGTGTCTACCTCATTGGAGACCTTAGGACAGCATGTGGTGTCCCAGAACTGAATGCGTCCTGCAGCATTTGTTGTTGGCAATCGATGTAGGAGTTGCCAACTCTTTGGGGCCTGTAAGAAGGGATCCAATGACTTATTGCCCCACCTCCCAGTGTCATACGTATCATCAGTATGCCCAGATCTACTTTGTCACATCCCACTTAAATTTGGAAACATTAGAAGTTACTAACCTCTTTCTTTTACTGGGAAAAAATACAAGAGGCACCTCCAGTTCCAGAAAGCTGTTTTAGGAAATAATTTGGGGTTTTGTATCAAATGTAATGTTGAGATATTTTATCGCTTTCCTATGTGTTTATCCTTATGTTGTTTTCACAAGACAGAAATTATAATTTTCCCATTGACAGTGAAGCTTCAAAGTGGATGGTGTAAGACTTCATAGTCTGGATTTTGGATGCTTGATGCTATATAGGTGCAAAAAGTGATTAAATACATCCATGGAAGTAAAAAGTCTCAAAAGCTGTTTATACAAAACTTCCATGTCTACCTGGGACAGTACCAGCTAGTTGGCTGCTGGAAGTTGGTAATGTACTAGGAAAAAATATCACTATTGACTTGCTGAGTTTGTCCGCTTTTTCTCTAAGCATCTGCCGCTGCAAACTATCACAGATGGAACACTGTTATGGACGGACCTTTGCTCTAATCTGGTAAAACTGGTCTTAAATCCCTGTAACTCTTCACTCCTTTACCCTGATGTCATGCTGAGGTACCACCAGTGTACCACTATTAATTCCAGTGCATTTACAGTGTCATAAAGCTGACCTAGTGAAGTGCAGAATTAAGCCTGACAATGGCAGAACAGTAACTTTCTGAGCTGCATTTGAAGTGTGACTGAGCGTGCTTTCACATGGCAAATTTATAGGCCATACCTGTATGCTACCCCTCTTTTAAAGCAATACAACTTCTTCTTTGTAACTGCAGGAGCTCTTTAAGAATTTCCCTACAAAACAGCACTCATTTCTTGGTCAATGAGCTGCAGATTATTTATTACTTACTTAAGAATAATTACCCCCAAAGACAGTTAAATGTTTCAAGACTAAAAAGCAAAGTAAATGTAGGTTGAAAGCCATTATGTACAGATACAAAAAACTTTTGTCAGTAAACTCTTAATACAGTCTTCCAAAATAAATTCTATGGGTCCGATTCACATTGTCTGCAGAGCCTTCGGTCTGTGCAAATAGTCTTATCGGGCTATTGCCCTCTCGGCATTTTGGTAAGGAACATTTTTGGGCAGGTTTATATTAAGGTGATATTTTGATCCAAAGACACAGGCATGAAATTGTCTCCCTGCCTCTTGTCTCATGTGAAGGCACTACCTAGGGAAAAGGAACAGCACTGACTTTGAATAACCCAGCTTGGAGGGGTGCCAGGCATCAGGGTCTTCCTTGCCAGTGGCAGGGCCCCATTGCAGCGAGGGTTTCCAAAGGCTGCCCTGCCTCCAGAAGTGCCAGAAGGGATCAGCACACTGGCTCCAGCCAGAAATGGACTCAAAGTAGCTGTTGTTTTTTCTGCCCCAGGAGAATTTTCAGAGGAATGCCTCAGAGGTAAGGGCTGAGGTTCCTAAGAATGACCAACCTCACGCCAGGAAGGACTGGAGCGTACCCATTTGCTAAATGCTCTATAAAGGGCAATATTCTTTAGCCACTTTTTGGATAAATACCACTCCGCTTCTGAGAGAATATTTACAGACAGTATCTCCTGGGCATCCTTCAAGTGACTGACACAGATACACATGGATTTTGTTTATTCTTGTCTGCCTTGGTTTTAAATTTTATATATGTCCTCTAGGCATGACTTTGATGCTGATTTTTCTAGGGGAAAAAAACTGAATACATAAACAAAGGAGTCATACATACATAAAGTAGTAAAGCATAAATCAAAGTCAGCCCCTGATTTTTTTTTTTTTAATGCCAAATACTTTAAGAAGCAAGATTCTGTTTCAATGGCTGTCTTGCCTTAGTTCTTGTCTACTTCAATTTAAGGGGTTTTTATTACTGCATCATGACCTCCTCAGGAATTTAGTTACATTGTGAAATTTTGTAACTGTAAAGACAGAAAGCTAAGAGCTGTGAAACAGTTTCACAGCACCAACATTTCAACTTTTCCCCATGCGTGTATTAAAATGAGAGAGGGGTCATTTCTCTATCTATCTGATGTGATGCTCTGGTCTCAGAGAGGTTTACTGTGTCACCTGCTAGCATGACAAATCCAGTTCTCCAGCTTTTCCTGAGACGTGCTCACACAGGACTGAGGCAAGATTCCGGGTGGGAAGCCACTTGCAGATGTTTTTAATGGCCATGCATATATTTTGCCTCCCTTGCTGATCTTTGCACACTAGGTGGGTGGCATTGTCTTTACAGGGTTCTTGCCAAGGAGCAGCCAATAGCACTTTCCCTGTGGAAGTCTGATCCCTGAAGTGCTACCAAGGGCAGTGACACCTGTACAGATCTCCTGAGCAAGTCCTGTTTACATCAGTGAGGTCTGCCTGGACACACTAGTTGCACATTCAATTTTTCCAGGAATCCAGAACATGCTACCCATGCACATAATTCTCATGTTTGGTCAGTTCTTACCCCTATCCTTTCCCGTAACTTCTCTGCAGCAGTAAAATGGCTCTGGATGGCTCCTGAAGTGCCATGGCTTGCTTACCGACTTCTCTTTGAAAGAGGAGTGCTAGATTTCTTTGAAATAGTTGAGCACTACGAAGATGAGATATATAAAGGCAAAAATTCAGCCCCAAAGGTCCACTCTGTCACTTTCTTCTTTCTTTGGCCTCACCTATGAAACCCAAGCAAATATAACTGCTAGACTTGATGGAGTTCAAACCATGTTTGTCCCAGACCTGTCAAATCAGTTCAGAAATGGAGCTATAGTCTGGGATCACACGTAGCCAAGGTATTATTTTCTGCTTCTAAATGTCCAGAATTTCTTGGATTGATTATTCCTTGTGTTTGATTTCAGGTGTTTGGCAGCTAACATGAGACCTCTGACTGGGGAAACATCACCCTGCAAAGGCTCAGCTGAAATAGCTCCCTGCCCACACATCTTTCTCCAGCACTTTAAAATATGCATTTCCTGCACATACGATAATTAGGCTCTTTCATTCTCCCTCCCATTGCTATTAAAATACTCATTCTCTACTACAAAACTCTTCTATTATGCTATTTTTTAATATCCCTCTTGTTACTTCAGGAGGCAAATAGAGACATTTTAGTGGATGTAGTTCTAACAAGGGAAATTCCACCATTGCTTCACCATGACAATGGGACACAATCATCAATGAAGCAATAACTTCACTGTGGGTCACTGCAACTGCTAAGGGATTTGAGACTGGCTTGCAGCAACAGACAACATCCATGGGATTGCCTGCACCTCACCGAGCTGCACCGGCAGATGTTAAACTTGAGTCCAATTCAAAAGATGTCGGAAGGATTAATAGTCCTTGGTACCTCAAGCAGGGAACAAGAAGTGAAGAAGTCGGGAGGCAGGAGAAGCTTCTTTGGCTATTGATGGTTGCCTAGGTAAAAATTCCCCCCAAAATGTGGCCCATCCAGAGCAAAAAGAGATCAGCTTCTGCCTCAGGATCATGCCTTACTCTCAGAGAGGACATCTTGGCTTCTCAGTCCAAAGTTTAACCCCATCCTGCCCCTCTGAGTTGGCACTTGCAGTTTCACACCTGATGAAGCAAAAGGAAAGATGCAATGTCATTGTTTGCAGCTGGCCATAAGCCAGCTGCTGGAGCTATGTCGAGTACCTGAGCAGCATGTTCCAGCCATGGCTGCAAATGCCCCAAAAGGTTTAAAAATGGGTTTTGAAATATTATTTGACTCAAACAGCTTCTGAAGGGGAAAGGACTTCTCAGAGAGAATATGGCTTTCAGGAGAACTTCTGAAGCACTGCATTCCTGCTTATGGATATCTTCAAATTAAAGTGCGTCCCTTCACTGGTGTTAATCTGATCTAGGAAGTGCAAATTAGGCTGCGAGAAGACTGGTAGGAATATCCCCTGGAAATAATAGTAGTAATAATAATAATAATAATAATAATAATAATAATAATAATAATAATCTGATTAAATATATTTTGTACAGAGATATAGAAAGCTCAGATATGCATTATTACTAAATATTAGAAAAGACCCTGGCATGACCCAGACCTACAGTAATGGGGCAGTTATAATTTCCATTTCAGCTAAGTCAAAGGATGTTAATGTACAATCTTAGATTTAAAGTTTTATATATAAACTGAACTCGCTTTGACTTTTCCCAGAGGACATGTGCAATACAGTTTAAGGTTCTTATTTATCTCCAAACAGGATCAAACGTGCAAGGAATATTAACATGTTTAAAGTGCACAGTTAGGCAGAAATGCACTTCCTCTTTGAGCAAAGAGTTGTATAATTGTCTGTAGCTTCAACAAAAAGGTGTCATTATACTGGAAGCAAGGTAACATGAGGAACATAGTTTCATCTAACTTTGAAATACTTTAATCTGAACAGAGAGTCTGGTGGTAACAGGCCCACAAATCAAGATAAAAGTTCAAAGATGTGTATGTAAGGTATCAAATCCTTAATTGCACAGTTGAATGTGCATGTAGACGGTGTTTCTTTCAAATGATTTTGCAGATGTGTTCATTTTATACAAGCGAACTTAGATATAAGCTCCTGTAAACAGTGGTTTAATGCACATACACTGCTTAAACTAACATTGTTTACTTAGGAAGTACCACAGAGTGTACAGAACTCATTATGAGGAAAATATTAGTGATGCACAACAAATGAATACTTTAGTTCATTACTAATTCTCTTTTCCTTTTCTTTGAAGTTTGTCAGCCCTGAGATTTCTCCCCAATCATTAGGCGCCCCTATCCTCATCATGCTTGGTTTCAAACCATACAGAAAAGATTTAAATCATACAGTCTCATAGGATCACTAGCTATAGTCTCCTGCATTGCATCCTTTTCCTCCTGTGGTCTATTGACCATAGTTTGGGAAGCACTGCCTTGTTTCCAACTTGAGTATAGTTACCCATTGCTAAAAGCGTATCATTCTCCTTACTCTGAGATGCAGCAGGTCCAACCATGCTTTTAAAATAGGCTTTGAAAAACGGAAATGTCGGTGGTTGTTGGTGCAAAACAGAGCTGCTTGGAAATCAAAGAGAAAAGAATAGGAAAAAAATTCAAAACATATAAACAGGGAGACAAGAGGCAACTTGAGATAACACAAACATCTCCCAGAGATGGGATTCCATCCTCGGGAAAGACCTCAGGAGCCAAACTCCAACTGGCTGGGAGCTGTAAATTATTAACACATTTGTCTCAGAAGCATATCCATGCACTGTTATGACAAATCTGTGCCCGTGGTCTGTTCCTGGCATTCAGTGCTTAGTAGCTTCTACATAGCTGTCTAACATGAATGTATATAAGCAACATCAATCATATCACATTGTAAAGCAATATCTTCCTGTATAAGAGATTTTTTAAATTTTATTCACAAGACAATATGAAAGTATGTCTAATTAAATGTTCTCCACTTTTCTTCTCCGGGAATCCAAAGAGTTTTTTAATCGTGGGGGACATTCGTTTCTGCTGAAGACTGCATGACTTGAAACTTTGCCTAATACACATCAAATGCTAAAACAGACGTTTTTAATTACTAGCACAAATTCTGTAGAGATATGTTTTGTAATGAGGAATGTGGTTAAACAGCAAAGTGGTCCCATTTGCCTTTGCAACAGACTCTTAACATTTCATTTTGACCTATCCTTACACTACAGTCCTGTTTTCTTTCTAAAAATTTACAGAGTTTGTTGCTAAGTCAGGTAAATACAAATGGACAAATGCTGGCCTGCCAATGCAATGCTGAAGCCAGTGGACCTCTGCCTACTCATATCCGCCCAGGATATTTCGCAAGCACATTTAAATACCATTAAGATAACAGCACATATTAACAAAACAAACCAAAAAAATATTATAGTAATGCTCTATCTTAAACATAGTGGGAAAGATCAATGTACATTTAAGAAGAGTTTTTCTGTTCCCTGGATAGTTGCATATCAACAATTTGCATACAATAGCATGTTTTCCCTTGTAGTGGTAGTGTTTAACTACGACGGTATAAAACAAAGAACAAACAGATTATTTTAAAAGTTTTTTAAAAGCCTACTTTAGGTTAGATAGTGTTATAATTATGCTGAATCAAACTGACCCCACCAAGCTTCCATCTTATACAGAAGGCTTTGTGTACCTTTATTTAAGTACTAATTTAGTTTTAAAGTAGAGGAAGAGAAGGAAGGCAAAGAGGACCTACACCAGCCCCTGCTGCACATCAGTGCAGAAACACGTGTGCTCCAGTAGCCCTCGCTGGCCAGAAGTAGCCACCTGAAAAAAACCTGCCGCTAATCTCACTCCAAAATATGCATTTAATAGATGCATTTCTCTGCAAAGGTGTCTTTTTCTCTCTGCTGATTATAAAAGGAGCGGAGACTCATTAATTGTGATTTAGAAATCTAATTTTTAGACATCTGTATTTGAATTAGTTGAGCTCCTGGCTATGGGAGCACAGCACAGACAGCGGTCGTTGAAAAGTGCTGTTGGCTTTGTTAGAGCCCATCTGGCAGAGGTCGCCAAGAAAGGTGATACTAAAAATATTTAGCTCTTCTAAGTGGGACATAAATTGATGTGAGCCGGGTTTTGCCTTATATCATCTAGAAAAAACATGGCAATATATAACAGAACTTTTATGTTCTCAGGATTTAATGTGTCTCAGATTTAGATCACTAGCTAAGCCAACTACATGGGTTTAAGCAGAACTTTACCAAGCTGCTTTTTTTTTCCTTTCCTTTTGGTTTTTTTTGTTTGTTTGTTTTTTTTGTCTGGAACTATGTCTGAGAAAGAAAGACCAGATAGTAAAAATGAGAAGGATTATCTCTTTGAGTGAAAAGTCTGAAAGTAATGAAAATACGGAGGTTGAAGTAAAATGCAGGAACTTCAGTTTTATTTTGGCTACTTCTTACCTTACAGTGCGTTTCAAAGGGCTAATGGCTGAGGACAAAAAGATCTGAACATCATTGCAACATTCAGAGGCTATTAAGAGAGGGAAAAAAGAGCTGAAACTCTGAAGAGAAAAGTTCAACATAATTCAGTTCCTCAAAGCAGCAGTCTCAAAAGGAACACCCTTTCTACATCTATAATCTGGCACCTACAAATACAAGACGGGACAAGGCACAAGCCATTGTGAAAATCTTGTTGTTTCCAGTACAATGGGCACTTTTTTCTCAGAGTTATAAACCCTGAAGGAGGTACCAAATTGAAAACAGAGCTATTGTCAGACAACAGTGCTTCCTGCTCTATTAGAGACATGGCTGCAGATGTCTGTGAGCAACAGTTTCAAAACTTGGGAAACCTGACAGATTTGCAAATCAGACTGTTTTGTTAATGTGCTGCAGCATCGAGTGTTTCTGAGGTATGCTCCTGATAGATGGTCTCAGTGAATTGGGTTAGTTCTCTACAACTCCCAGCACTCATGCAACGTCATCTAATTTTATTTTTTAAAGAAAAGAGAAAGAACGTAAACTACTCATATATATATATATTTGATATATAAACCTGTATTTCGTGCCTAATAAATCCATACCATGATACACACTTTTTGCCTGCATATGAGAATGAAGCAGACACACACATGTGTATGTGTGTACGTGTGTATGTATACCCATACATATATTTGTATACCCATCCATCTGTGAATGCACAAATATCTCCAGGTAATACCCAACAATAAACAGATTTTTCTCCTCAAGAAGGGAAGTGGGCTAGAATTGCCTTTATTCCTCATTATAATTGATTTTACAAGGGAGGCACAGTGCTGAGTAGCTGTATAAGAGTCTAAAATACAGAAAGAAAAAGATGGACTGTTTCTGTGAAGCAGCGGCAAAAGATTTCCAGTTGGTGTCAGCAGCAGATGGTGACCTGTTGGGATCACACCACGGCAGTGACTGAGGACGGCGGTGCTCTGGTTAGAGAGGTCAGCAACATTGCGTGACTCCCCTGTTCTCTCCGTTGCCAGAGCTCCCAGGAGGCTGCCACGGGTGTGAGCACGGGTACAGGCTGTCCGGCTCCTTGCTTGGCTTCTGGTCCCACCACCACTAGCCAGTCCTCTTTCAAACCAGAGTGAGAGCAGGTCCCCCCAGAGCTGGTCTCCAGGTCACCCTGCAATGAAGCTGCTCGGCTTTTGCCTCCAGGAGAATCCAACCCACCCCCCCCGGAAGAATGTGACTACAGTGTCTGTGCACAGGATCACAAAACATCCAGAGCAGAGCAGGGGTACTGGACTTCCAGATTTAGGCAGGAAAACTGTCCCTCTTCCTCTTGTCCCAGGCTTTGTCGGGGGAAGTGAGCAGCAAATGAGGAGCCAGTGGTAACCTGTACATAAGCTAAAAGTCAAGAGGCTGCTGCGTGCCTGCCCCCCTTGTCCCCACAAAGGAACCCAAATGCCTTCGTTGAGGTGCTCTTAACTAGACACACAGACAGGGCTGCTGCAAAACATGTGGGTAGATGTTTTGTTAAGATTTGTAACTGAACAGATTCTGACTGGTGACCTCAGATGCCAAAACAGAGACACAAATCTCAGGGCAAGAGCCCTCACCCTGAGTGGTGCACTCCATAGAGGCCCTTGGGCTTCCCTCCAACACCCGTTTCATGGCAGCTGCCTGTAAAAGCAGGTTCTTGTCTCCCCTCTGGAGACAGGCTAGTTTCAGTTTCTTTAACCTAAAGCAATAGTACTTGCCAGTTCTGGTGAAGATGGCCTCGAGCCAGCTCTATGGCTCCTTTCTGATATTGCTGCTGAGAGTCTGCTAGTGATAAGACTATGGTCCTTGCACAGGCTGACCAAGGTCCCCATAGCCTTGAGACCTCATGGCACTGCCTTCTATCTCCCCACCCCGGCTATCCAGTGAGAGGGCTCATATCAGCTGCCTTGTTCTCCAGAAACCTACTTTCATAGTACACGGCTGTGACTGGGCATGTAGTGTGAGCTCACATCCATATCTGATGTGATTTTGGTATATGGAGTTTGTGGAGCCTGTGATCTGGCCTGTACTATCTTGCAGACCACAACCACAGGGGCTAGGACAACAGCACAAAACCCTGACCATGCTCTCCTGACAGCGTACATACAGTATCCAGGAGCTGGAAGGTGCTCACATAGTTAGACACCCTGGAAATATAAAGAAGCAATTCATAGAAAATAAAGACAGAATTTCAGACCGAGAAGGAAAATGTTTAAGCCAATGTAAGTCTGTCTGGGCATATACATGTCTCAGTTCATCCTTTCTGATATGCTGGCAGCTGCCCAATGTGCATTCTTTCCATCAAGGACCACTTTGATAAAGAGAAAATAATTGCTCCGTAGTATTTGATGGTCTTGTTTATTATTTTCCGTCGGGAACGATGCCCTCTGCCTCACCTGGGGCCAGATTAAGGACTGTAGACCTGTGAACTATGGCCCAACAGTGACAGGGAGTTTGGGCACAGGAAGCAGAAGGGGTAACTGCATTGCGCTGAGCTGATGGCTGCCAGCACCAGTAGCAGGGCACAGCAGATCGAGCTGGTGCATTTGTAGAAAAATGCAGAACCATGTGGGAAGGAAACAGGACAGATTCACCTGAGGGTTTGGAAAAGAGAGTCTATAATAGGGGTAGTTCTGTTAATTATGGGTTGGGAACCCCATTAAGCTTTCATCTAATCCTGATCATATAGATCTCTCCTCTTGCTTTCTACATCCTATGCACTATAATCTGAACTTCCTGTGTCAACTAACATGTTCTTTACAAAATGAAATAACACTCTAATTGTTCTGCTCTTAGTTAGCGGTTTTCATTTTAACAGTCTGACTAGCATAATAAACAAGCATAAAATGTTCGCACTCCCACTTCACACATAGCACGCCTTTGGCTGCCAAAGCAATGGCAGCCCAAGGGTTAATTCTTTTACATTTTAAACATATGCATGCAACGAAATGTATCCTAGGGCTGTGATTCACTTGGGGAGTTCACAGGGATAGAAAGGCTCTTGAATTCTAGCAGTTAAGCCTTGTTTGGGGCTTGCATATTTAACTGGTGGATCTTTGTATTAAAATGCATTTTATGTTGCTTCTGAATAAAGCAGGGCATCCCTGCAAGAAATACACAAAGCAGAGGTTTTATTTTTGAAATAACTTGTCCAGTCTTGCAACTTTTGTCTGGGCAAAACTTCTTGACATGCATGAGAGGGTGAATTTCCTAATGCAGCTTGCACCATTAGGGTCATTCTAACAAGGGAACAAATATGTTTATTGAGGACCAGACCCTTATATCATTTCTTCAATTACTTTCTCACCGTAATCAATGGAATAAGAGCTGTTTTTCTGACATTAAACATCAGCTGATGCTATTGTTAGTTAATTCTGGTTTCTAAAATAATCAGAGCCTGTGGGTGATGAAGTTTAGCTTTTTGGGACCCCCATCCGTTGCCACTGTGAAAGACAAGGTCTCTCAGCAACCCTTCTGGGTCCCACACCTGAATTTCACCTAAACTGCAGCTCTCTGCCTCCCAGCCTGCTGAGATGCACGCAGCAGGGGAGAGGCTGCCAAGGGCACCTGTCAGGTCAGCCTCCCTTCTTCTGCTGAAATTCTTCCCGGTTGCCAAAGACAGAATGTCACACTGTTCTCAAGCAGTTATGGATGTGAAAAATGTGAAAGCCAAGACTTCGCTTCAGCTCCAGCAGCAGCTTTTAAAACTGGCATAGCTTTAGTAGATTCAAAGCAAGCTTGAAGAAAAGTTTGTGTCTTACAGTGCCAGAAAGTGTCTGGGAATTTGTTTTGAGCTCTGGTAGACTTTTAAAGAAAATCACTGGACCTGGCAAGGGCAATCTTTGCCTAATGGGCTGTCAGTGAGCTTTAGCATCTCAAAATCATTCCTCTTCCTCACCCTCGGAAAAAATCCAGCCCAACTCTCGCCCACTTACCCCTAAACATGGGATGAAAATGATCCGGTTCACAGTAACTCTTTGTCCTTCTGCCTCTGCAAATCCTGTCCATGTCACACCGGCGTTGGAGGTTTCAGTGAGATGAGGAGAGGAAGAACAAAAAGTGGGGGCTACAGACTTGGGGCTGCCGCAGGAACTAACCCAGGTGTACAGCAGAGAGGAGCATGTACACATACTGGTCCCATTTGTCCAGGAATCTGTATGCCTGAATGATCAATAGGATGTTATGACACACATGTAGGGCCTGTGGCTCCAGGAGACCAGGAGAAAGAAGAAATAATTGCTTTAATTATCTGGCAGTAAAGGACATCTGACTCCTCCCAGCTGTATTAAATTGCTGTTCTCAGCTCCAGCCACCCCCAGCTTGAGAGATGAAGCAATGGGAGCTGTGGAGCTCCCTTTGGGTTGGGACATCCTCTCTCCCAGTTTACTGCCAGCCAAGGATTCTTGGCTCGCTGGGCAGTCCCTGGGAGATATGTCCTTCACGGAACCGCTGTCCTTCATGGGCTGCTGCATTGCTACCTCAGTCACCAAGACCTGCCTTGAGAAACTTGCCCGTGGCTCTGCAGGTTCACAGGTGTCCCAGGACCCTGGTGTTCGGGATTGTCGCATCCAGAGAAATGGACTTGTTGGCCAGGCAGCTGGCCATTATCTCTGACTCAAGCCAGAGGGAGATAAAAATGAGTAACAGCATACATTTACAACATCCACAACAAACAGCGTAAGTGTAAATGTAGGGAAGAAAAATCATGTGATGTTGATGACCCAAGAGCAAACCCAGAGGGTCCCTCTCCCTCCTGGTACCCAGCTGAGGTGCTGTGGGTGCCCACCCACCCCAGGAATCTTAATAAAAACCTGCCAAAATGTAAGCAAGTGTTGAGTATAATAGCAAAAGCTCCCAGTGTCTCCATCCACAGCCTTTATAACCTGACATGGGCCCAAAGCATATTTCCGCATGGAGTTATTATTAAAATGTAACCCCTCAGCCAAAATATAGGTATATGAAATCAGGGAGTTTATAAAACCCTCTCTGGTGTTTGAAACACTTATCTGCAACTTTTTTAATTTGCATGTTTTTAATTAAAGGCATTTTGCTACAGATTTCCAAGACAGAACCAAATATTCATCTTTTGACTTTAAGCCCACCATCTAGAAGCTATTTTCTGTGGGTCTGGAAAAAAAAAAAAAAATTTGTCTAAGAACACATGGCACACGAACCCCATCAGCTTTCATTCAACCTGACGAACGTGTTCTAGTTGCTTTTCAGAATGGCTTTGGCAGTGCCAAAATGTTTGAAACACTTAAGCAGAAACTCTACTCCTAGTTTCCCTCTCATTATTTTGAATTGTTCAGCACCAGTTTGTTTTGAGCTCCGGTTTATAACATGGCGCTCTTTAAAAATACATCTTTTTAAAGACAAATATTTAAAATGCTCAGAAGAGGTTTATGTTTCCTTGATATCCATCCATCACTGAGGAAGGTGACTTGAAAAATCAGGACACAGGCTGTTCACAAACAAAAACATATACGATGAGTAATTTGGAAAAAAAAAAAATCTCCTTATAATTTTCAGTTATGGTAATTTTAGATACTACTTTGAACTAGAGTTGCTAGAGTTTTTTCCAGACAGGAAATGGATTTTCAGAATCAATGGCCTTCAGTGTTACTCTGTTTCATGAAAAGCAGCATATCGTCAAAAATATTTACAAAATAATGCCAAGCTATCTTCTAATTCACACATTAAAGGAAAATCGTGGGAGAGAAGGAATACAGTTATTAGTTTTGCAAAAAGATTTGCAGTTAGAAAACTAATTTTGTGTTGCTTTTTCTCAGGAATTTCCTGTAAGTCAGATCTAGACTATTCCTGGAAAGCAGAATCAAGCAATGTATCACAAGCACTTTAGCAGATCTAGCTGTGACTTGGATGGTAGCTCCTTTTTTGGGGACTGCCATTTTGAGAAGGAAAACATTCTGAGAAGGTAGGTAAGCCCATGAGTAACTAATAAAAATGAGCCAACACCTGGAAGCAATGATATGTTTGATGGAGATTATCCATCATGCTCTGTTTGCTGCCCAGTGAGAACACTCCCACGTACCATTTCAGTAGCTGAATCCCACGATGGAAAGGTTGCAAATTACATTATGTATTAAAAGATTCAGCTAGAAACATTGACATAATACACCATTGTGTTTTTTCCAAAAATCAAGTAAAACCTATAAAGATTCTGAATCAAAATCTGTTTTTAATGTTGCATTACCAGCCACCTCGATCTTCTTCTTGTCATGTCTGAAACTCCTTTGTATGGCTGGAAATTCAAAGGAACGCTGAAGATTTTGCTGTTGATACTGGAGACAACAATGTGCTCTCTTCATGTAAAAGGCTATAAGTTTGAGAAATACCTTTACATCTTCAGAGACAAATGGAGGAGGCAGTAAAATAATGCAAGAGGGAACCATGATATCATTTTGCTATGCACAGAGGAGTGTGAGATTTTCAGAAAAGAATTTGTGCTTTAATTGGTCTGATTTAAAATAAATCAGTAAGAGAAAAAAAAGTCACCTACCTCTTCCAGCAGAATGGAATGGTTTATCATACCTGTACCAGGCAGTGCAATATGTTCTCACCTTTATTAACCACAGGAGACTTTCTTTGGAAAATACATATATGTGGATTTTCTTTGCTTGGTATGAGCACAAGAAGCATGCATAAATGCATAGAAGCATTTTTTCCCCCTCACCTTTTTTTTAAGACTCTTTGTTCTATCTCTACTATTCCTTTCTAATTCTTGACAAAGTAAACATGCTGGTAGCTCTTTTGGCTCCCAGATTATGTATTCAGCTGCATTATAGTCTAATGCAGTTGGATTTAGAAGCCACCCCTCTCTTCATACCAGACATGTTAGCTGTTGCAGTAAGACCTTGCCCTGAAACTGTTTATAATCTGCACTAAGAAAACAGTCTGGGGAAAAACAAAAACACAAAAGGGAGAAAGGGGTCCAGTCTTGTTGTCATGGTGTGTGGGAGAGCTGGGGCCACCTCACCTCGCCCCCTTCCCAACGCCTAGTTACCAGGCAAAGGGCCTTGATTCTCGAGGATTTGCAGCACTTTACCAACCCTGAAGCATGAGAAATACCCCCTGAACATCTATAGAGTGAGGGGTCTTCTTCCACTGAAATCACTGAGTTCCCACTGCCTTCAAGGGGAATGGGCCCTCCATCCAAAGAATATCACATTTAGTCAGCACCCACGGCTTCTAACCTCTCTCCATTTCCAGATATCCAAGGGACATGCTAGCTTCTTCATAAATTTGCATCAATGCTATATACAGACCTTGCAAAACTGTTTTGCATCCCCTCGTTTTGTGGATGCCTGGGAAACAGACAGTCCCTGGGGAATCTGCTGGCAACTGGTGGAAAATCACTTTTCTCATGGTAAAGTGTCTGTTGGCATAGCTAGGCTAGGTACCTCAAGATCATCCATCCTATCCAGCAACATAATATCAGCAAGTCCCTGCTCCAGATACGTCTGATAACAACAGGCTGGTTTTGTCAGATTGTTTCCATTGTTAGAGACGTGGTGGTGCAGCTGTCTCTGTCCAGGCTGCTGGAAAGGCTCACACCTTCCCCGTGGGGCTTCCTTCTGCTGGCAGAGGCTCTGCAGCACAGATAAACACCATGAAAGAAGTAAGGTCTGATCACCAAAAAAAGCAAGATACAGTGCTAGATATTAACCATAGAGCCGTGATATGATTCCCATCTGTTATCCAGTTGTAACAGATCGTCAGAGCATGCAGCAGTTTAAAAACAAGGTAAGAGCTAATTACAGGCAGCGACAGGATACTGTGGAAGAGAGGACACCATTTCCCACCCAGAACCGGGGACCCGGTGGCGAGGTGAGGTGTTGCTCATTTGCTTTCTGGAGCCGGGGAAAGATGGGAGAAGGGACTGTTTCCCAGCTTAGAAATGTCACCTGCTAGGTGGTGACAGACAGCAAAGGTGAGGTAAGGGAAGAAAGGGGGTTCTTTCTCTTTTGGGAACTGTAGCGATTTTGGTGTCATTTGTGATCCATTTTTGTTTAAGGGATAAATAAATCAGCAGAGCCCTGCGAACAGTCTCTCCAGTTCTGGATGTTCTTGACACCTCAGCTGGAGACATATTTTGCTGCTCCATGTCACAAATATTCCTCATGTGTGCGGGGCCAATAAGCCACAAAACTGCTAAGAGATCTGTTCAAAATATCAATTGCAAGAAGAGATACCAAACCAAAGTTCAGAGTTCATTTCCAAAAGTACAGTCTAAATGAAATCCTTCTGCAGACATTCATGATATTTATTAGCTGCTATTTTCCAACCTATTTCGAAGGGTAATTATTTGGATAACCTGCCACACGCCCCATTTTTTTGCAGAGGTGATGTACATTGCAAGCCCTAAGCATTCCCGAAGACAAACTCAGAAAGCAAACTTCACAATCAGAGCGCTGCCCTCAGCTTGACTGGACTGACAGAAACAAGCCAGGGTTGAAAAGGCCAGAAACGTCTCCAGAGGCTCCGAGAGGGAGTGTGGGGAGTGTCGGCAGCGTGGCGTTCCCCTGCAGCCCCAGGAGCCCGCAGCTGGAGAGCCGTGCCAACTCGATGGGAGTGAACAAAAGGGAAGTGGGATCCAGGGAGCAGACAATTTCCACAACATGTTCCCTGCTTAAACCGGTGGCAATAATTGTGCCAGAAAATAAAAATAATAAGAAGAAATCTTTGATTTCTGTTGTTTTGGAGTCAATTCCAGCAATGGAGCCAGTGGAGGGAAAATAGCTAACGCACGCGGTTTCAATAGTGGTTTACTCCTTGTTGTGAAGGGCTCAAAACTTGTTGTTGTGAAACCCCACGGGTCCCCAGTCCTGCGAGATGCACGCCAGATGTTAGAGGGCCTTTCCGAGAAAACTAGTCCTTGCTGCAAACAACTGGCGGGGATGGCGGGGAGCAGGGACCAGCCGGGCCCTGCCTGCCTCAGCTGGCATGGCAGGAGGATTTTCTTCAGTGAACATTTTTCCATTTTAAAACACTTTCCTAATCCAAATGAGTTGTACAGAGAAATGAAGTTTCTGCGACTTCTGTACATTATTCTAAATGTCAGAAATGTGATCCAAATGTTGTGGTGCTAATTGTCTGTAACCCCTAAGGGAAATGAGCTTTTTCATTTAAATGTGCTTTCTCCAGGGCTAACAACGTGGATTTTCAAGTCACAGGAAAAGATGTACCCCACACGAAAGTGTGACCCCCCCAAATTATATTCAGGCATCTCCCTGCCACAGCACCCATGAGGGATGTGAGTACCCAGGAGTGGATTTGGATGACTTTGGGCTGTGTCTGGTAGGATTTCACATTCACAATATTTATTTCACCTGGGAAGAAAAAACAGTCTCCATGTTGTATCAAACTGAAGTCTCAAGTGCATTTCTTTGCCTGAGTTATTAACCCCTAGTAATGAAGGTTTGAAAATGCGATATTAACTGCTGGAGGGGCAAATGAAGTTGCTTTAATAAGGCTAATTACCTGGCACCTGCAGTGGGGCTGGATGGTGGCTGCAAGCTGCCGGCAGCCAGGCTCAGGGGCCAGGTCTCCGGCTCCTTGCAGCTTATCAGTGTCAGGCAGCAACTCCGCAGCAGGGCTGACCCCAGGACCACAGCCAGGTCCTCAAAGAGGCGTTTATCCAAAGGCAAAGACATCATAGGCAGAAGAGACACAAGCACAGCCGTGCATCCTTGTCCCTGCTGAGGCTTTAGTCTTCTAGCTTTGATGGGAGGCTGCTGAAGGCCGGCACGGCAGCAGCACAGCAGCGGCACACTGCTTACAGCAGCCACGCTTGTGATAGCTCGTCCGTGCACTGCAGCTGTTGTCTTAGCCAGACATTATCAGCCTGATTTACATATTAATTGTAGGACCATCTTTAGTCCTTTTTATCCTCCCCTCCCTTTTTTATTCCTAGAGTTTAGAAGTATTTCGATCCTTGAATTGCTAGTTTTAAGATATCGGGAGAGAAATAGAAAGGAAAAAAGAGGCTAAGGCTTTTCATTCCAATTTTTGAGTTGACTGACGTGTTAAGAAGATTGGGAGTTTCTCTAACAAAAGCATCCGCATAAGACTTACACCCTTCCTCTGATCCTCTTGTGCTGTTTTGCTTCTTACCAACTGACAGGTTAATCCAAGCATAAATAATTGCATTATCATCCTCAACATTATTTTCCATATCGCTGATATTTTTCTTTAAAAAGTCTCACAAAAAGTGAATCCGTAAGAAGCCTTTGAATAATGAAAACAGTTTAATTGACTTAGAGGTTCTGAGCCACCTCCATAAAATAGACTCAAATGGCCTAATTACTAATACACCATATGGAGGAAAAGCAGAGGTGTGGTGCAGTCTGTTGATGGATCAATTAGCACACAAGGCAGCGGATTGTGTCATCATCACTGTTACCATCAAAACACAATCCTACGTTGCATGTGCCTGTAATATCACACAAATGATCTTGTTTTTTTCCATTTGTGTAGCACCTCCTTCAAAACAAAGAACTCAAAACACTTTGAAAACATTGGTGAATTCAACTATCTCTGCCTCAGCTTTATTCCCCACAGGTTAGGAAGGTGTAAATGACAACCTGGTTTATCTGCCGTGTAAAAGTAAATAATTTCTAGAGCAGCCAGTTTCTTCATACTCCACGGAAAACTCTCAGCACTTCCACAAAGTAATGGAAAAACTGCTGAGAGTGAAGACGCTGTCTCTGTGGGTACAAATGGGTGAAGGACTTTTGCCTTCGCAGCGTAGGAGGGGGACCCCCAGCTGTCTACTTATCTTCAGGAGTTTAGCAAGGCATTGGGAAATTGCAGTGCGGTGCAAACCTCTCCACTGCTTTTATCAGTATAATACACATTGGATTCTGCGTGGAAAGGTTAGTAGTGTTAATTCTTTCACACCCAAGTATGATGTAATGAATTACAGCAAGCAGTTCACTCTGTGACGGTTAAGAGAAGCTACCACTCATAGCCTCTCATCTTAGGCTTGGATTAAGCGCCTATAGAAATTCTGGGAAGCGTTCCTGGGAAGCATATTGCTAAAATTAACTGGTTGCAATTTAAATAAGAGTTAAAATGTCACATTTTGAGAAGAATTTTTTTAAAATGGACTTGATTTTAAATATGGAAATTTCACGGCTTACCAATCTTTTATGTGGTAAAGCACAGAGCATGTGGGAGCACAGGCTACCTATGCATCGGGGCTGCAGCTCTTCCTTTCAGCAGCTACTGCTCTAACTGGCTAATTTGATAACTGTAGGTCTGCTGCATGCAACCTCAAATCAAAAATCAAAATTACAGGTTTCTGGGCCTTCTGAGGCATCCTAATGCCTGAGCATCACAGAAGTCTGCACTTCACCCTTACACAGAGATGGAGCTGCCACCTTTCCTTCCACATACATACTCCAACAGTGCAGGAGAAGACTTGGTTCCTGGTACAGTCTCTATGAAGGTAAACCATACCATCAAACCCAAACACACTTTCCTCAAGGGGCCGTACCTCTGTCAACGTTTGAAAAGGTTCCTGATTTCTCTCTTTGCTCTCCTAATAGAAATGCTGCATTTAATTTAATACTCTGACATCTGTTCTGCTCTTTGATCAGTCTGCTTTTCCTGTTTTCACTCATTTTCTGCTGCTATGCAATGTTGGAAAATGTGCCTTGTGCACAATTGCTATTTCACTCCTCCAGGTTTCATATGAAATGCATTTTAGCAGAGAAAGCTGCTGCTTTCCAGCTTTCTTACTCAGGGTGCAATGTAAATCTGCACTTGCAACATCACTGTCAAATAATTTATCCATTCCTGAAAATTAAATTAGATATTGAAATAAATAGATATTAAAACGAACCCTATAAGGTTGCTTCACCCCTGGAAGGACTTTAGACCACTGTCATTTAGCTGTTCCCACTGCTGTCTCTTCATAATAACCTTTTGGGCTTTTGAAGTCAAATCTCAGACAAAGCAGCTGTTTACTGAGCCCAAGATATTTAAATGTGACTGAGAAGTCTGGGCAACTCTATCTGTGGGGCTCCTCTAGTTGTTTGGAAGTAATACAGATTGGAAAGCCAGACTCTTTATAATTGTCTCAAAATGAGTAAAAGTTGGGCAAAACTTGAAACACTCAAAAGCATACATTTCTTTTGAAAAGCTAGGTCTAGCATTTTATATTCTTCTGGAAAGACTTAGGCAGCAATTGGTATGTCTCAAGGAGATGTCAAATAAACGTGGCATCAAGTTTCACCCGCCATACAAACAAGTCTTTCAGGAAGCTGCCTGAAGCCGAGGCTCTGGACAGGAGCACCCTCTTTTCCTCAAGGGACAGCCCCACGCATTTGTGTCATGAAGGAAGGCTGCTTCTCTGGGTGCTTTTGGAGGTGCAATAAATTATTGCAATGGAGTATAATTGCTAATTCCGAGAAAATAACTGTCATAAAGTTCAAGAGCAACCTAAAGATGACTGATAGCTTCCATTGTACCCAGGGAATTTGTGTTGTCTGAGGCTTCAGGGGTCCCTGCTACCAACGATAATCTTCCAGTGGCAAATTGTTTACTGTTGGACTGTCTCTCATTATATGGTGGGCACAGTGCGGTAAAAGCTATCTCACTCCTGTTGGACTGGCTCCCTGCCCAACCTCCTCCTCCTCCCACCATCCATGTGCCCAGTCACATGCCCTCACAGGAACGCTGCATAATACTAAAACATTATGGGAACCATATGTCTAGAAAATGAAGTGGGCTTGCAAAATGAGATGGTCTCTAGTCAGAGTTTGGTTTTATTTAAAAATGCCTGAAGCACAGCAATACTTCTATGAATTCTACTGAGAAGCTGCTGGCCAGGGTGGGAGTTGGACCTAAGGAAAGATATAACTCCTTGACTGCACATCCAGGCAAGAGGTGGGAGCTGTAGTTACATGACCCTGTCAATATAGGCCTTACAGCCATATGACAAAGTGCACGCATATCGTGTCACATTTTACTCCTGTGCTGTGATAGTTGTCCCTCAAGTACTATTTCTCCTCTTGTCTTTTCTCATGTTGCACTCTGACAATAAGGCATCATTATTTTAACACATTGACTCTTTCCTGGATAACCTTTTTGAAAACTCAAACATCTTTGTTTCCTGTGAAGGGAAAAACGCTGCTCACCCTGTACGTGTACCCAAGAGACACTCAGTAATCCTATCATAGAATCATAGAATCATAAAGGTTGGAAAAGACCTCTAAGATCAAGTCCAACCATCAACTAACACCACCATGACTCCTAAACTAGGCCCTGGAGTGCCACGTCTACACCTTTTTTGAACGCCTCCAGGGTTGACGACTCCACCACCTCTCTGGGCAGCCTGTTCCAATGCTTAACCACTCTTTCGGTAAAGAAATTCTTCCTGATGTCCAATCTAAACCTCCCCTGACGCAACGTGAGGCCATTTCCTCTCGTCCTATCGCTAGTTTCTCAGGAGAAGAGTCCAACACCCGCTTCACTACAACCTCCTTTCAGGTAGTTGTAGAGAGCTATAAGGTCTCCCCTCAGCCTCCTCTTCTCCAAGCTAAACAGCCCCAGTTCTCTCAGCTGGTCCTCATAAATCTTGTTTTCTAGACCCCTCACCAGCTTCGTTGCCCTTCTCTGGACACGCTCCAGCACCTCAGTGTCCTTCTTGTACTGAGGGGCCCAAAACTGAACACAGTACTCGAGGTGCGGCCTCACCAGTGCCGAGTACAGGGGCACGATCACTTCCCTACTCCTGCTGGTCACACTATTCCTGATACAAGCCAGGATGCTGTTGGCCTTCTTGGCCACCTGGGCACACTGCCGGCTCATGTTCAGCCGGCTGTCGACCAGCACCCCCAGGTCCTTTTCTGCCGGGCAGCTTTCCAGCCACTCTTCCCCAAGCCTGTAGCATTGCATGGGGTATCTATAGACTTCCAGCACTGTGGGCAATAGCTGCCCATTAACATGGTCGTTTGTGATCAGGGATCACTGCAGATGTCAGGGTGATAGGAGCCCCAGGCTCAATTCACCTTTGGTATCTCAATAGTATTTTTCAGCATACATGATTAGGTACCACTCTACCCATAGAAAGACTATCTTCCAGAAAGAGGAAAGTAAATCATCATATTTCTTCTCTGTAGGAGAGCAGCTATAAAACTGAAACAGCGGTTCAGCAGGGAAGTACATCTACCCTTTGAAACTCCTACTACTGCATCAGAAATGCTGCAACCGTAAGACAAAATGCGTTATTATATGGACATAATAGCACCCATTCAAATCCATCCAGAAATGCTGATGGATTATCTGTATCAAGCAGACCTCAGTTCAGACCAGGTATTGTTGGTCCACACCACTCTAACTTAAGCTGTACTGAATGTCATCCATCCTCCCTGAGCTGGTATAAAGCCAACATAAACTCCGTGTAAGCTCCATACGGTGTGTTCTGGATAATTTGACAGAAATGTGATCATGTGCCCGTTCTTGAGCCAGATCAAATTTGTATTTCTGGGAGATCAGTCAGCACATAGGCCTCCAACTAATGGCTGTGGAGCCGCAGCATGAGCACAAGCACCACACAGGTTCCTGTGACTGAGGCCACCGGGGCTTGGACAGCATCCAACAAGCTTCCCAAACTCCCAGGCCTTCAAACCAGCTACTTTTGACTTCCTTACATTTTATTTTTCTGCCATGTTCAGACCCATCTCAATCAATCAGGACATCAACACCATCCCATAGCATGCTGCTTTCCTCCAAATATTCTTCTTTGCCATGGAGCATTTGCCATCTGTGCCATTTGAACTGCCACCCCCAGCCCCCAGTCCTCCAAGTCACTGCACTCGTGTATAGGAGGGGGCTATTCATCAGTAATACGGTTAGTTAAAGGAGAGGGATAAAGCCTAGAATCTGATTTATTCAATATTTGAATGCCATCACCCTCTGAACATGCCTTTTTATGGTTTGCAGCAGTAGCTCATGTGGTCTCAGCTGCGTAGATGCGTTAAGCAAGGTTACAGCTGTGATATTTAGGAGGTGTTTTTCATGTTTTGGGCTAGGATGGCATTCTAAATGAACAAAGCTGCCTTCACATGAAACTACACTTTTATGTCTGGTTTGGTTGCAGCTGATATCAACTACCAAACAGTACAGACTTCATTATTTCGGGAAAGCAGTAATGTTTAAGTCCTTGTGCCTGGTCTTGAAACTTCTTGCAGATGCTGACTTCAAAAAGATAGACAGAGATAATTAATAACCTTGTCGATGCCATTTAGATTTCTATACTTTATACTGTCTCCTTGAAATGTTTTAAAATACATAGATTTTGCTCAAAGGCAGAGGTTTGTAGAACATCCTCTTTTCTTTTTCTGAGTTTTCCTTTTGAGTTATACCTTCACAGTGAAATACCATATAGCAGACACACACACACACTTCTCAGCAGAATAATGAAGTCCCACGGAGATTACATATTTTCCCCCCCAGGGAATAGTTCTGCCTGTACTTCACATAGCCTCTTTCCCTGTAAGACAACTTACAAATTTTACTTTAAGGGATGAATTCTACTGATACTAATACTGGAGTAAACCTAGAGCAATTTTCTTGGAGGCACTGAAATTACTTAAGATTTATGCTGGCAGAACAAGGCTCTGAATGTTGTTAGTTGGTGCTTGTAGCAAGAGACCTGAAAAACGTGGTTACCAAAATTTCACTTATCCTGAATTTATTATCCATGGTTACACCATCAGCACTCACAACATCAGCAAAGAACAACAGCATTACGGGACAACTATATTAGACATAATTTTTCTAAATCTAAAGTCACTCTGTAGCTGAGGTACTGGGACAAATTCTGAGATCTTCAGCCATTATTACATCTTTACTTTGCAAACATCACTACTGAGGTAAATACAGGTTTTTGTGGAGAAAAGCATGAAGCAAGCATTAAAAAGCATGTTTCTTTTGAGAGCATTTAATTTCCAAGATGATCACAAATACGGAGCTTAGGCAATCTTCTGTAATGTTACTTTATTTTTCAAAGAATAAACAAAATTACCATTTACCATTTTGTTTTTCTGCATGGAAGATGTTCTTTTAATTCCAGATGTAGGAGACACATAAGACATGAATGCAAGCTAAATTTCAACCATAATAGACTCTGCATGTTGCCACTTCAATGACCTTTTAATCCCTTGGAGTTTAACCATTTCCTAATGTCTCCTAACAGCCATTTTCTTGTCGGGAAAGCCCTTTCTAACTGATAACATCTAAACAAGCTCATACTTTAATTAGAAAAATTCTCCCATAAATATTTATGTTGCTGTGATTAGGCCATTTACTGAATCCAGCTACCCATTATGAGTTAAAATAGAGTGCCTTGTTTTGAGAAGCCTGGGGCATGACATAGTTTATACTAGGGGACTTTAAGTTGTAATTCATCTAATCAAGTGCTTGACCTCTTGCCTCCAAAGTAGCCAGTAGTCATTGGAGGAAAATAACCTTCTGCTGAGCATAGCATCCTTCAGTCTGCATTTTTATATGTTGGAAATAAATGGGATACATATCTAAGCAATTATTTAACTACAGAATAGCCTCATGCAGTCCTTTTTTTTTGCTTCAAGAGCCAACAAGTGAAAAATCTGAAAGAGAAAGGGGGCAATCTCTCTTTTTCAGAAGCAAATACAAAAAGTTACAGAAGTACCAAAGGGGGACTTCTACCCGAAGCATATTGCTGCTACCTAATGAGGCTCCCATGTCCCATCAGTGCTGGGGGGCACCACGGTTATTGCAGTTTGCTGCCAGGCAGCCTGCCGTGCATAGAGTTAGGTACCCAGTGTGACATCTCCCATTAAGAGGGTGATGAGAGATTTAGGCAGCCTGTTCTCAGGGGCTGCTCTCTGGCTGCTGAGGTGTAGGATGCACTGAAATGGGGCAGTGCATATAGTGCATGTTTCCCTCCTTTAGCTGAATGTGAAGCCAGAAGACGTACTGCCCTGGGAAGAAGGCAGTCTGAATTGCTCTTTTTTAGATGCCTAAGGCCATTTGAGTGCTTGGACTGGGCTTCTGAATGTGGCCTTTGGGCAACCTGCATATGTCCATACAAGGAAATTTAACCATGCCTGGGAGCTGGAGCACGACTGTCACACTGCTGAACTGCTGATATTCCTCCCCAGCACATTTTTGGCTGTCTGACCCTGTCACGCGATTCCCAGGCACAGTTTCGGCAACAAAATTTTCCAAGGCTGGTTCCTGGGACGAAGCTTGTGCCTGGTCGCCCCAGTTTGGTGGCTGAGGAGTCTTGTAGCACAGACACAGCCGCTCCTGGCCAGCTGGCCTACATGCGTGAGAGCACTGCTGGGCATGTTTAATTTACTAGCGTTGATGCCATTTCTGACATCTAATGTGCTAATTCCGCGTGTAGGTAAAGATCCAAGATTGCTTCAAGAGTTCCATCTCCTTCAGCATCAAATGGGAAAAAATGTTTCTTTATAAGGGTTTTTAAAATAAATTCTCACTGTATTCATCCAAATTCTCACTGTATTCCTTTCAGGAAGAGTTGCCTTCACCAATTCCCCGACATCTGAGCCTAACTTGGAGTAACATGTTTAAAATGACACAACTCCTCATTTTTCTGCTTTCCACCACTTATGCTATCCTCATTTGTAAAGATACAATTCTAGAGTTAATTCATCCATACTTCAAAGTCAAAATCCCTTTCGTACCTTTTCCAGCTGCAGATTTCCATCTTTCCATTTCCTTCTCTGGGATGCAATTCATTCGCATTTAAAGTAAGAAAAGTCTCCCTCCTCTACATGTTGCCTTTGCAGTTGCAGTTACTCAAATCAATTTCCATTATTTTATACCTACTTTTTCTCATTTCACTTAAGATCACACCTACTTTATTCATTGATCTGAGCACCTTACAATGACAAATTTACTTTGAAACTGTTAACAAGTAAGGAAGTCTCAAAATACAAGAGATTCTAAACAAATGTTCTCTTCATGTATTATCTATTGCTGTTTATCTACTTCTTGGTTACTCTCTTTCCTCTATTTACACAAAAAAAGAAAGTAAGCGATGGGATTTTCTGTGGCTTCACTGTTTATTTCTTTATTGTAAATAGAGTCCAATTTAGCTTACATATTCTTGAAAGACAGAATGTACTTACATTTTAGTAGTATAATTTATTGTCCTGTTTTGGATAACAATTTTTGATGTAACTATGGATAATGTTTTAATTAGTGTCAACTCTAGACTTCCTAAATTTGTTTCATGATCACCGTATCATGATACTGACCTTGAAATAATAAGATTAGAAAAATAATCATTTTAAGTCTTCTTATGTGTAGTCTGCTTTCTGAAACATTAGGGGTCACATTTTTGAGATTTTTCTTTTCAACCACACCAGGAACTTTCTCTTAAAAAAAGATAAAAAAACCCAAAGCTGAGACACTCTGCTGATTGAAAGAAGTATCACAAAGTGGCGCTTGAAGAGCAACGAAAATGATCTTGAGAGTCACATTTAAAATCACAGAAGTTGGCTGCATTGCCTTTCCCAAGCTGTGAGCCTTACTGCAGGCTTGTAAATTGTAAGCATGCACCAACTGAAGTTTTCTTGATTTTCAGAGATACTGTGCATCAAAAGCTCTCCTTGACAACAGTTATCCAATGCATCTAAAAATAAAGCTACTCTATGTAGATAAGCTGGGCATCATAACCCTTGTATGAAGGCCTGTTAGGAAGGTAGCAGTGCTGTGAGTAATCTCTCTTTTAAGGCAGGACTGCAAATGATGTGAATACAAGTTCTGTGAATTCTTTCTCTTCTATGGTTTTTGTTTGCACTGTACTTGGTATTGATTATTAGCAGCTAAATCAGTTCTAAAATTTCTTTTCATTTCAAATAATGCTGCCTGTCATTAATGGGATTTGCCAAATTTATTCTGTCCTCTCCAGAAAAGTTCTGAGTTCTGATCTAAATAAAATAAATAATAAATAAAATAATCTGTGCTTGAATTTACAAGTCGGACCATGTTGTTATTTGTCGTTCTCTCCTGAACACTGTTTCTGTCCACTTAGCTCAACTGATTTGTGGCACCACCGATGACTGCATGAGGTGCTTGGAATTACAAGGTACAATGTGGATTTTAAAGCCTTTTACCCCTATAACATTTCAATCTTCCTCAACCAAAATTATTTTCTCTCTGCTTCTCTCAAGTTGCTTACCACTCAGCCAGCCCAGTTTTCACCTCATACTTCACAGCAGGACCATCTGCATCACCCAGCAAACCATCAGCTTCCACTGCCCCAGCTTTGAGAAATGACCTGTTGCCCGTCAGCAGCAGATTCCTGTGACTTACCTTTCCATCCATCAATTAGTGATGAAAATGAGTAAACTGATGTTAACCAGGCAAAAACCAGTTACAGTCTTATTCACGGAGACTTATTTTTTGTAAGAGTATTGAACATGCCAAGGAATTGAGTAAGACAGAACATCTAGCACCATATGGGCTGGTTGCTCAATTATTTCTATTACCAGTTGAGGTAATGAGGAGAAACCTCCAGTAGTAGTTTTCAGCAACAGGTCATTTTGCTGAAATGGCCAGAAACTATTTCTCTGGCTGAAAAAAGAGAGAAACTCAGCATACGTGAGCTAAAGTGAGGGTATAATGGGGTCCTAGAGCAGAGATGGATGATGACACCATATATGAAAAGATCAGTTTCAGCAGGAAACTGCAAGAATGTGAGCAGAGGTTCCACCAGTCAATTTGGCAAAGGAGATACAAGCGTGGAGGCTTGCCTGAACCTCATCTTAATTGCAACAGCCTCTAGAACTAGTTGAAATCAACTGCAAAATCTTAGAGAAACTGGTCCTTCAAAACCCAAGCATTTCAGCATTTCCAATAATGCCAAAAAAACACTGTCAAGATTATCAAACTTCCACGTAATATTTTAGCTCTTCTATACACATCAAAAGGAAGAAACACAGAGGACCACAAAAATATCCTGCATGCTGCTTAAAGACTTTCAAGGCTGTTGTTTTTCAGCTCAAGGATGCTTTGGTTCAGACTCGCAGCCTCTGATTCTGGGTATAATCAGGTCTTGGGTTATGTCTGATTTTATCCAGCATCACCTTGCACTGAAATTATCTGATGATGTTTTACCATGGGCAACCTGCCTGCTCGAGGGCTAAATGCATTTGTCTGATAAATGAAACGCCAGTGTCATCCTCTTTGATGAGCCCTGGTTATGAGCCGTGCTCACGGGTCTCAGCAAGGCCCCAGGCAGGGCCCTGTAGCCACAACTCACCAGCTGGGCATTAAGCCATACTGGTAGCCTAATTCAGATCCTATGTAACCCAGCAGGGGACCAGTTTATGAGGACTCGGTCTCTTCTGAATTGGGTGTTCACACACCTGGAAATCAATCCCAAAGGACACAAATCTTGTCTTTGAATACCCGGTATCTTTGTCCTCTATGGTAAATCTCCTTTAACTGGCCATGGTCTAAGCAGATGTTCCATTCTGTATACCTCAGTAGTGGTCCCACACTAACCAAGAGGCAGGTCCTCAGTTCTTTCATGTTCTTTCATGAGATTAGTGATTTTTCCCTTGGCCATCCCTCCATATCACATGCCATCTTCTCTGTGGAGCAGAAAAAGGGAATGCCATCACTGAGATCAGTGCATTGTTGAAAACACTGAATCCTCTCCACAACATTTCACATTTCCATGCCTCTGAAATCTCACTAAATTTAAGCTCTAACAGTCCCAAACTCCTCTGGTACCAAAGCACTGCAACAGATCACATTTGTTAACCACTACGGACTCTGACATTTTAAGAGCACATTGTTCATCTTCTCCATATGTAACTTAACCAACCCTGGTGAGAATATCTCGGCTGACCATTTGAGACTACGTGCACACAGGGGCACCTCAGAAGGTTTGGATGACACTTAGCAACAAGGACATATTTTCCCCAGTTCTTTTTTTCCTGGTGATAACTATGAGTTATCCCCCCAAAGGGACTGGCTCCTTTTCAGTGCTACAACTATAAAAAGAACAAAACAGGTGCTCCAGATTTGGGAGTGACAGCCATGAAGGCTAACAGCAGGAAATGAAAGGCAATATTCCTGCTGTATATTTTTTGGTTGCCAAGGCTGACATAAGAGTGTCATTACGTGCAGAAAGAGTTGAGATTTGCCACTTGGAAGGTCCTTGCCCCATGTTCTTTTCATTTGTGACAGACACGGAAGAGGTCAGAGTACTTTTTCTTGCTATTTCTTTCAGTCATCTATGGATCCATGTCTCTAAACTCAGCTTACTTTTCATCAATAAGAAGGAGCATTTTTTCTTATTTCTATTATTCTGCAGGCCTCTGTGGTTCACCATGAATGCTTTACTGCTGGCATTTCTGGCTGATCTGCCTCAGCTTTCCGCAGTTCTTGCCTGGTAACAGCCACAAAAATAGTCCAGCAGGCAAATTGTGTAGACATCATGAATTCATTGTTCTTCTCTTGCTATTTAGGGCTGTTTACCCCCCTGGCCTCCTGCAGGTGAGGAACTCCCACTAGCTATCTCAGCCATGGCCAGGATCTCCTCCGCTGTCACCTCAGCGTTTGCTGGATAGCAGAAGAGTGGGTGCTCAGCCGTCCTCGAGGAGGGACTGGACTGATATGCTACGGTCTGACTTCCACACCAGGGCCTTCTCTTCTGGTACGTGCCCTGTGCAGCATTTCCAACAGCAAGGGGGAGCAGATGGAGGAAGAACAGGAAATGGAGCCTTGCTGAAACTACAACTGCCACCATTCCCTACGTAGCTCTCTCACTTCCCTGTGAGACATGGAAGGAGCAAACCAGGAGGGACAACTGGCAGAATATTCTCCACAAAATCTCTGCTTGTGGCTTGCTGTGCAGTCAAATTGCTGCTTTCCATGAAAGTAACAAATGGCCGCTGTATCATCTCTTGGTTTCAGTCCAGCTTTCTCAATTTGCTCTCACTGCTGACAGCCAAGGTCCGCAGTCCTCAACAGCTCTGCCCAAAGACCAGTATTTCCTTTATTCCCCTGCTGTACTGTGAGGGCTCCTTTCCTCTGGCAGTCTCCGGCACCCCAGGCTTAAAAGAGCTAGCGTAGTGTTTCCCTCAGAAACATTGGTGGAAACCAAACCTGGTGGATGAAGGAAGCCTGCAAAGGAAAAAAAAAAAAAAAACCCAAAAGCTGAGGATTTATCTTGGTGCTGGGAGCAAGCGTGTGCAGCTATTTACAGAGATTTCAGCCATGGGAACAAGGGGAGGTAACCAGGATCACTGTGAGGTCTCTAGGCTCAGCAGGTCTGTGCTTGGCCATAAAGTGCTCCTTGTTTCCTGCCGGCAGATTACCAAGAGGCTGGCTGGGGGCACCTGGCTGGCACATGGAAAATGGACGCAGAGATGTCCATGTAGCGTCTAATCCAAAGAGGCTGCAAATAGCCACTGGCTGCTCGCAGCTGCCTGTACCAATTCTCACAGTGTTCACCTATCGTCCCTCCTGGCCTGGCCACAGAGCTGGCTGGCTTCGGGGACGCAGCAGTGCTCAGCTGCGTGCCACGTTTGGCTGCCTCACTCCTCCTACTCCTGCATGCTGGCAGTTTGCAGCACCTCTTTGAAAGCTGCCAGCCTCCTTTCCCTCTTCCCTGTTTATACTGGATCACATTCACCATCCTCTTGGCTCTGGCGTGCAGTCATGTCACGGACAGTCTGGATTCACCCACAGGTGCTGCAACTCTGAGCACAGGGAAATGAAAGTGGTCTCTGTTCCCTTCACTTGCAGAGGGGCAGGAGCTTCTCCTCCTGACTTTTAAGGGTTGCCGTTGTCAGACCCTCTCTCCCAGCACGACTCCACCTTCCTGCTCATGGTGTAGGGATCTCTCTGACTCAGGTTTTAATTGGCATCCCATGGTGGGGGGAGAAGGTTGTGCACCCGTGGTGGTAGGACCTGTGTCTGCAGGACCTGGGGTGTTTATGGAGGGTGAGGAGGATATAGGAGCAAATCTAAATGAAGGACTTCTTTTCAGGGGAAAGCCCCAGCTGAGCCTGGGACCAGTGCTGCTGATTGCCCTGTTAAGGACGGCTCCAGCTTTCTCATGCTGCATAAGATGATCTGTTCCAGCTCAGCAAAGGTGTTTCTTCACCTAAGCAAACGGAAGTTCAGCCAAGTGGGCCTGGATGCTGGAAAAGCCAGAGCCAGTGAGGCACTGCAAGCCAGGAATAAGAGCAAGGCAAAGCCAACATGTGGGACCTCCACCAGGTGTTATTGGCCACTTGGTGGGGCTACCTCAGAGCTCTTGGCCCACCATAGGTTATTGTATTTCAAATGTAAGATTTGAGGCCAGAGTGATTTGGCCCATCAAGAAAAGGTCTGAGCCCTGTGACCCTCCAGGTGGAAGAGAAAGTGCATGGCTAGAGGCGACTCACAGAGTAAGGGGGCAACATCTGCAGACCCTGAACCTGAGGCACTGGGAGTCTGAGGGGTCTGGTGGAAAAACCTGGGAAAGGGCCAAGGCAGGCGCAGTACGAGGACCGTGCAGATAACTAGGCAGAAAATGTGTTTACATGGCGGGGGTATTTTTAAATCCATCACTCAGTGCTGTAAAACCAAACCTCCCACCGTGCTGCTGGTGGGGAGGGGGCACAGTGACAATGGCAGAAAGCAGGCATGGAAGCAGGAAAGCTCTCAGGCATCTTCACCCTAATTTTACAGACCTGGGAGCAGACACACGTCTGCTGATATGCCTGTTATCTATAGGAAAGGTGAACTCTGATCTCAGCAATGCTTTCTGCAGAAGCATTGAGAGAGATGCCATGTGCAGGAAAATCTGCTTTGGCCTCCCCTCTGGAGCAGACTGTGGGTGGAGGTCTCCCGAGCTGTCCCACTGCTTTGTTTCCCACCACGGCTCTCCACCGCTCTCTGAGGGTATGTTTAGAAGATAGCGCCTTACTTTGTGACGCTGCTTATACTTGCTCATTCAGTGTAAATAACTGTATTAACTTTATAGGCAGCCCCAGTTTGAACTGACTGAGATTCACGTAGCAAACTGGAACTACGCCAGGCCCACCAGAGCAGAGTCCTGTTAGTGCGAGGTGGAGCCCGAATAGCTCTCAGGATGGGAGGTCTCTCCAAATGAATGTGATCCCTCCTTGTTCTTGCAGATTAGTTTTAACACTGACACAATGGCTGCCAAATACTGAATCTGCCAGAAATGTTAACAAAAGGCACTTTGATCTCACTCACTTGTTCTTGTTAAGAATGTATTGTATTATTTTGCCTCCTTTGCAGTCAGAAGAAAAAGGTTTTACCCTTGCATATCACTCATGTTCAATAATCTATGTGCTGTGTTACACAGGGCTTCTGCTTTTCACTGCTACTTGCTTTTGGGCTGCTTACTTTAGCAGTTGTTGCATGCTTTACATTTGTTTAAATACTTTAGGGAGGGTTTTTTTTTTTATATAAAAGACTGAGATTTGTGGATAATTCCTGACGTTCTCATCTAAACAACTCAACTTTAATTTTTATTATATGTGTAAAAACTACTTAAAAATCAGTTTAAACTTTCATGCTAGTTATTAAACTCCTGGCTTAGTAGTTAATACAGTTCATGTTTCTGTTCTTGGCACAAGGTTTACATTTTTTTAACCACATATTTACTGTAAAAAGCAGCTAATATTCACTAATAAAGTGATACATTGACAATTATCTAGCAACAGTATTTCTTGCAATGCATCAGCCTCACAGTGTACTGTAAAAAATACAGTATACAAGTCAAACAGTGTAATTCTCGTCTTCAAACACGATGGAAGTTTATGGAAAATGCCATCCCCACTAGCAAATAAAAAAAGAGGAAACTGTTGATGGGGAATTTTGGTGCCAAATCAAAGTACTACATTTGTTTACATATAAAATTAAAGAATAAGATGTAACATGTTAAACTTGTTGCCATGAGGTATTGAGTATACTCTGATAGTTTGGCATGACAATATAGTCAGCAATTATACTGGAGAAGATACAGGTAAACATGCAAAATAGAATGAATATGCATCATTATTGCTGTTTCTTGATATTCTAAAAACAGTGCTTGTATTTTTTATCTTTGAGAAACAACCGCATGGAAAATCTTTATTTTCAAAATGCAAAGAACATTCTGTTTTCAAAACAAATTACTTGTGCTGTATATCACACTGTAGTTGATCTACTCTCAATGTCATCTTTGAAGGTTAAGTTTCCGACATGTCATCATGTAAACCAAAAATTTATTATACTCTTCCTCCAAAGGCTAGAAGTCAGAAAAAAATGCATGCACATTTAGAAAATGCTACCCCATATGTAGAAAACTGGCCAATGGTTCTTTTTGCAAAGAGAAATTTTGGGTTGACCCCTAGAGTATTGAATACCTGATGGGCACACACTTTCTTAACTTCATGGTGTCATTTCTAGGTGCTCTATTTTCAATTAGTAAGAGCTGGTAGATTTCCTTTCTTGTTTTCTTTCCTTAATTTGGTGGGATATTTTCACGAAGAATCACCTTTCTTCTCTTTGGAGGTTTACTGTCAAAAGGAGTATGTATTGGTAACAAGATTTGTTATCATGTTGAGTAAATATCAAGATCAGCATATTATTGAACATTACTAAGCTTGACCCCGACATGACCACAAATATATTCTTTTGGGCTCTGAACAAAATACAATACAAAACTTAGCACAATTTAGAAAAGTTTTGTAATTTCAATCCATAAAGCTGTAATGGCCACCTTCGTTCCTGTTGGTGGCCAATGTAACCCACATCAGACATTATCAAGAGCACTAGGTGAGCTCCTTGAAATTATCGACATGCAAAGCTGCTGCTTCAGTAAAATCATGACATGATAGTGTTACTAAACTTGTCTCTCTTTCTGTAGATTTCAGGGTCATCAAAAAACAAGTTGGCCAGGGTGAGCCCCTTTGCCTGCATGCAATCTATGCAATGGCAGATACACCTTCAGGATTTCAAGACTTTTGGCCATTTCGTTCTTATTATCTGGAGCACACATTCATGCCAAAAACTTATCTGTCATCCATTGGATACATGTGTTGCTCCCCTGTAGCTAAACATTCACTGTTTAGCACATTGCAACTAAAGATACCAAACTTTGTGCTGATACCAGTGATGTTGGACTTGGACAGCACAGAAGCATCTGAAAACCGACGTTTTTACCATTCAATCAATTCACTGACTTAGAGATAAAGTGACAAAACTTGAGAAGAATACCAGCTTGTAAGGAATTCACCAGGAGAGGTTATCTGGGATTACCCAGATCATGCAGACTTGAGTATGGACCTCCATAGTTCTTAGTTTTTTGGTTTGCAGCTTGTGCGACCTGCTTGTTCTCAATGATTCTCTCCAAGCATCTTTTGCAGTTCTCAGGCAGTGACTATCATTAGCAAAATCACTGTACCACTACACACTCCAGGGTAAGAGGATCAATTTTGACTAGCAGCAGTAGAGACGGAGAGATCAGGGCAGCGGGGAGGAAATAGAAGGATAGAAGAGGGCACATTTTTTCTTAACAAAAATCCTTCAAAATCCAAATTGATTTGCACAACAATCTATAAATTTCCAGTATGTGTCACATAGTCTCTCTGTTCATGTTGTCAAAGACTCTCTGACAGCTGATAAAATTTAAGGCAAGTGGTAGCTGCTGTGCACTACTTGTTCAAAATGACAAGGTGTGAAAATATGATCAATGCAGGAATTCTTAGGGGGAAAAAAAGCACTTTGCTGTTCTTGAAGTCTGTTAAGTAAAATTGTGCAAAAAAGTGTGACTAAGCACCATTAGTAACTAGAAACTACAGATAGATACCTCACAAGTACTTTAGTACAAATTCAGTCTGATTCAAGCATTTCTGGTAAGGTTTATAGTAAAGCTGAGCTGCTTTTGGCATTGTTCTCTCCGTTGCTGCTCTCTGATGAAGAAATAAACCTCTCATCCACCTGCTTGGGAGAGATTCGTACTGGGTAGCATTCTTGTAAATTCACATGCTGCTTACAGCTAGTTCTTGCTTTTAGTTTTCAACATGGCTGGTGTCTTGTTAGCCAACAACTAAGGTCACCTTTGTCACATGGCAAATATTTCAGATCAATGTAAATTTAACCTCCAGATGATGGCTAATTCTAGTACTATCTTTCCTGTGCTGCCTTCCAAGAATAAAGTGGGGAATGCAGTCATATCCTTCTGCAAGATTATGCAGTTTCAAACTCTCAGCAACCTGAATAAACTCTTATTTAAAATTTTCTAAGCTTCTCCAAACATTTCCTATTTACAGATGTACTGGGTCTGGCTGGGATGGGTTAACCCACAGCTACAGAGTATCAAGCAGAGGCATGGGAATTAGTTGTAACTTGGTAGTTGAAGGCTACTTTAAGTAGATACTCTGAATTAACCTGCCAGGGGAAGATCGGTTGGGAGAAGAGCTGAAAACACTGTAAGATGAGTAACTATGCCAGTTATTGAGTCAATACCTGTTGTGTTTATTGTATGAGCACCCTTTTTCCTTCCTTATATCGAGAAGTTTTGACAGGATGATTATAATTCTAAAACCAAAGGCAGAAGATGTAGCTACAAGGGATTAAGGTAAAAATGCCTATAATTAAAAATGTCCAACTCTTAAATTTTTATGATGCCTGGTTTTCAATACTTATCACTTTGCTCAGCTTTAATTGTTAGAACAGAGCCTAAAAACATTTGCCACAAGCTGAATTTTGTTTGAAAGTTTCAGTTGAAAGGGTTCACCCATTTTTCAGAATTACATTAAGGAAATAATGTTATTTTACCCATGTTAAAAATAGCATTATTTGTCGGAGAAGTTCCAATGTCTTACTGATTTGAGTCTGGGATCTGAAGTATGTCAGGGCTGTGTGTATAAGATCCTGGCATTAAGAATTTACCCTTAGTCATTCCTTGGGAAATTTGCCCAAATTTGGTTAAAATATAAAATTATGAAAATTCTCAATTTGCCCCGATAAGAGATCACGTGTTAGAGGTTGGCGCCTGCATTTCCCCAAGAATCTCTGTCTGTTTAGCGTGTTCCATGATGAGGTGGAAAGGCACAAGGATTTGTTGCCCTGCAATTACTCCTGCAGGCACTCAAGGATGTGCGATCCAGCGACTAAAACCACATGCAAGGAAACTCTCCCATATGCTCCCACTACTTTTTCTGATGGCTTCCAGCTCCCTGAAAGGGAAGGAAGAAGCTGCCTCATATCAGAAGGGCTTGCAAGGAGTGCTGGAAGGAAAGGGGAAGCGACAGAGGGAACAAGGGAGAGGGCAGGAACTGGAGAATGGGGTTTGGATAGAAGCAGAGGAGCACAGCACCCCCAAACTTCAAACCAGGCTCAAGACCCCTGAGCTTCTCCAGGCTCCAGCATTGTGTACCTAGCTAATGAGATCCGATACATCTCCTTCGATGCCTGGCCCTTATGGAACCATACTGCTGCTATCAGTTGCCTTTAATAGCTTAAGGATATAATACCATCAGCTCCAGGTCTGAATGCCACCAACAGCCAAACAGGGCGTCAATATTCTTCCACTCACAGAACTGCTGCATATTGTACTGCATGTGTTTACATCTGTTTAGTTTCTAGTTTGCAACTGCATTAAAAGAAAACTGATTTTAAGTACATTGAGGTTGAGGGTTCACCTACTTAAATACATGCATTTGTACAACCCACTGTGCTAAGCCAAGTGGAGTTTCTGTTTCTCAGTGCTGTTAGTTTCTCATTGCATCAGGAGAATGAAATCCAAAATTAGGGAAATACTTAGGACTTCCAATTAACTTTTGAAAGCTAATGAGTGCTAAAAAGATCATGTGGAACAGGAAATAGACCAACAGGTCTACAGTTCATTGATGTATTTGTTTCAGTCCTTTGTGTATTTTCTAAAGATCCACTGATTGCTCTGCTATATTTATTTGGAAATGCTATACACAAGAAGGACAAAAGGATGCTACAGCAGAAAAGAAAAATATAATTTCCCATAGTTTAGTGGGAAAAGAAAAGTGATTATCATAAAGTCATAGGGAATTTATGTAGTAAATTTACAGTGAAAAAACTCCTTAAAGAAAGCTGAAGCATAACACTTTTAAAAAATAGCTTATGCGTAATTAACTATTTCGCATAGTTTGGTATTAAGAAGTTCTTGATTGTAAAAATTGTAAGAAAGGTTTTTTTCTTAGGCGTTAATAAAATTTGAAATAAGTTAGCTTTAACCTCATTTTAATGGGGTTAAAGAAATTTAGAATAATGTGAGAAATGTGTATCTAATTAAGAAGATTTTTGAGAAACCAGGGAATCGATTCCCAAACCACAGAAACTCATTTTATGCATATGTAATTCTTCTGAGTAATACAGAATTAAAATTGTACAGTGAAGCTGGCGGAGGAATCAGTAATGGCAAAACAGGTATTTAACTGCTCATTCTCCAATCAGCCTGTAGCTTGAGCTACTGTGTTTCTGACCCCACATAAACTGACCAAGCAGGAGTGCACAGCTGAGGCTATTGCTCCAAGAAGATTTTGTATGTATAAGCTCATGGATTGCAATCTATTGTGCAATACCAAGAAGCACTTGGACACTTTCATTTAATAGCAAATGGACTACTCCTACTCTTGTCCCCCATCAGTGGTGATTACTATCTATGGGTGCTGCTGGATATTAGAGAACTGAGGCTCTCTGATCAACAGCTTCAAGGCAACCCAACCAAACCGAACTTAAAGACTGAAATCATCACTGCGGATGCTGAAAAGGCAAGTGCAGAAGGTACAGCTTAGCTGTGAATGTCATGTCCTGGCCCCAACTCAGTGATCAAAGACATTCCAAAACAAGCACTGTGTTTGCAAGTTGCCAAAGAATTTGGGTGCAGTCTTAGGAAGAAGATGAAGAACAGATTACACATCAGTAGCAGCTACTCCCTAGTTTGATGAGGATGGATTTAAAAAAATAGCTGGGAAGATATACAAGCCTGTTACACATCCACAAAGATCCTCAAGAATAGTGGTGTAATGTACATTGCGTTGTAGTGCTCCAAGTTACTATTTAAAGAAAATACAAAAACCAGGAAGTTGTAGGGTGGAGACAGGAGAGAGAGTGATTAAAGAAACGGTGACCTAAAAAAGGAGAGGAGAGACTAGGAGGGCAGCTTTGAAGCTGGGAATCTCCTGCTCTGAAGCTAAAAACATATTGTTAGAAAGTCACATTACAAGAATTAACAACTTTTGGCACCTCTTTCCTGCAATGACTCCAGGAGAGGAGGGGACACAAACATCAAATCATGAGAGAGCTTTCATGTTTGTCATGAACAAGAGGCATCTTGTTTTTGAAGAGCAAAACACAGTATATGCACTTCTCAGAGCGGCAACTTACTTTGGCCATCCCTCTCTCTGTGCCTACCCATCTCAGGAGGATGGAAACAAGGTCTCGAAAAGAAAACAACGAGCTCTGCATGACCGATTTGCAACAGCATCTGGTGTCTTGGAAACTGCTTCTTCAGCCAGTTCTCTTGGCTGCTTTGGAGATGCAGTGATGTCCAACTGCAGTATGGTTAGGCTTGCTTCCCAGATTGTATCTACACTGGCCTGTGGAGCCTCTGCCTCCAAAGTACTGGAGGTAGATGGAGAAACTGCTCAGAACGTGTACGTGGCTGGAACAGACTCACACCAGATGGCCATTCAAAATAGCAGTCAGGAGAAAAGTGTCACACTGAGCAGATGCAAGCCTTATCCTTGAGAAAAGTCTTCCCAGCTGCCATTTTCCTCTGACTCATCTTCTAGAAGAACTGTGTTTATTTCAATCAATCAGAGCCGGTGTTGAGTCACAGATGCCACATGTCAGACCAGTTCACTAGGTCCCCTTCGTGGTTGGGGTGAGGAGATTACTTTAGGCAACTAAACTTTTTTGCTTAGTACATGCAAAGTCTAAGCTTGCTCTTATTTTCAGTTGCATGATTACTACAACAGTGGCACACCTTTTGAAGCACTAATGCAAATACAGACAAAAATATATCAGATAGAGATTGCTAACAATGACAAAGAGAAACCCCTTGATTTTAAGGAACATTGGATCAGCCTTACATTTAACCAGAACTTTGGCCTTCACTGCTGGATGTTAATTAGTTATTTTAAATGCAAAGTGGCTGAGATCTTTACAGAGTTAATTATGTGAAACAAAAAGTTCCTCTGAGCGCCTGCACCTGTATGAAATGTTCTTTCAGGTTTTCTGCTCTTGAGAAGGCATTTTTCCTTGATATTTCAAGAACGGCCTTTTTCAATACTTAAGACATGATTTCTTTGTACTAAAACTGGATAATATAATACAGTGTCATGAAAGGTAAAAATAGAACTGGAGGAGGTTTTTTTCATTTCCTGCTAATTTCCTCAGCAAATTCTGAAAGGTTTACAGCCATTTCATCAAACACTGGTACTGTCTGCACTAAGCATATGGTCTATTTTGATCTTCTTTCAGTTCCCAAAATAAAAAGCTAAGGGTCTTTAGTGAATATCTTTCCTCCCCAGCTAGAAAACATGTGAAAGCAGCTTCAGCACTCCTCTTCCTAAGCCCCAGTCAATCTGTGCCACGGAGGAACAAGTTTCAGTTCCCACCTTAGGCTAGCCTACAAAATGCTTTATGTTTCCTTGCTCCAGCTGTTGAACTCTGCCTCTATCCATTCCTGCTGCTCTCCTGCAGTTCTTCCTATCAGTTTCTACTGTTTTACTGAGGCAGGAGTTTTAATTTACCATTTTCTTGTCATAAGTTTTTAACCACTTTCATTAAAAAAACTCTTCTTTTGCCAAATAATATCTTTATGCTACTCAAAATTAAGGGTTTGGGCCAATACTGTTCAGTTAGTGGACCACGTCCAACAATTTCCTTAGAATCCATTAAACTGGGAGGAAGCTCAGAGGCATTTGCGTTTCTTCAGAGATACCAGGCTCCCAAGATTTCCCAAGTTAATTATTCACCATATAGACTTGTCCAGGGTGCCATAAAATAAATAAACAAACAGCAGAACAAGAAAGGTGGCTTCGTAAAGCCTCAACAGAACATACAAGGACAAAACTCTTTGTTCCATTTTTATTAATTTGATGTATTTTTCCATGGCACTGGACCAAGTTATGCAATAAGAGGAAGACTGTCAGTATTTTAATTTTTGGACTACTGCACTGCCTTGATTCTTTGGCATCACTGAGTAAACCTGCATGATTTTCATACCAAGAGAAAACATCCTGCTTGTAGGTGGTCAAACACCTGCTCCCCAAGCTAGAAAGGCAGCAGCTGTTGTCCTTAGCGTGCCTGATTTGAGGAAAGTAGGATGTTGTCTACATATTTTCACAATGCCATTTATAAGGCAATGTTTCTGGCTTGCTACCATATGAATTATTGCCTTTGACAGGAGAAATAAAATTTTAATACAAAACTTTGACAGGAATACTCAGAAGGCATTTTTTTGAAACACAGGCTAAAGAAGTCAACTGCATTGGAAAACTGAATAAATTCTGTTCCCAGAGCTGCTTTGCTGCCCTCCAGAATAGAAACCCCAGAAGCCTGTGAGCAAGTCCAGCTTCTTCCATCCTGAGACAATGGTTCCACCATACTTTAGGTATTCCGTATTTCTGTTGAAAAGCCAACTGTATTGGGTCTGGTTGGGATGGAGTACGGTACATCTGCATATTCAGATGTCAGGATGTTTGGATTCTGTAAGGAGGCTCATCTGGAAGCAATGTATACGTTTCAGTTCTTTGTAGAAAATGCTTAATTCTAATTTTTCACGAAAGCCCTTTCTCTTGGAACAACTCATCTGCTTAAAATTAGGCATGTACTTGTTTGTCTTGCTGACTTGAGGCCATACAATATACAGTCCTCTGATGCTGAGTAATTTATGTGCTCGCATAAATCAGTGGGCAGCCAACAGAGGACAGACTGGATGCAACAGTTACACATATGCATTCTTCTTTTATGGTCAAAAGATCATGGAAATGAGCTCATACTTCATGCCTTTGAAAGTCCCTTCCTTTTTCTGTCATGTCTGGAAAATGCAACCGGTTATGATTATTTCCAAGATTTTTAGTGAATTATTTACAATCCTCAGCATAGAAAAACTGTGGACTTCGTTATCTTCTCTGGTGATTGGAATGAAGGTTACAAAGGTGACCACAGCCTACAACGGTTCCTCCTCTTTCACCCCTTTGAAAGATTTAAATGTATGAAGGCTGTGTAAAGCCTGAAGAAGTCCTAGTCCTGTAGGAGAGCCAAAGACTAACAAAAAAGCCATGTGTCCTGCCCCAACTAGCAGACATGATTCTGTAAAGGAAGAGTTGCAGAACTATAACTGCACATTTCCAGGTCCCTCTGAGACACAAAATGGAGTGTGTTGAACTAAAATGCTCTTAGAAACACCTCTTGTTGGTCTTGAGTTATGGATGGGCCTTCGCATTGAAAGCAGCTGAGCTAGCTTTTCCTGTTAGCATACAGAAAGAGTTTTTCATATCTGTACGGAAAGTGTAAGCACACCCCGCATCCTTGCCAAATCGCAGAAAAGATGTGATAAATGCGGTAATACAGAATAGAACATTTGCATAGATGTGAATAATGCAATAGAGAAGAGTTAAAAAAATAAACGTGGATGAGTCCAGACTGGTAAAATCCCCATTTCCAACCCTGATCTGCTTGCTTGCCGTGTACCAATGCTTATGGGTTATACTCAGGGAAAGGAGAGACATTTTGCTAGGTAAAGCATACACTGAAGCATAGGTCTTTCTGAGGGTTATTTACCAGACCTCATTCAGCAGGTTTCAACAGACCATCCTGTAGCACACCCAGAGCTGTGAAATCCCAGGGGTTGAAGTCAGTGCAGCTCCCTCTGCCCAGCTCCCCTGCAGGATCTGGGGGTGGCACAGGGAGCTTTCCAGAAGGACAGGGGGACGTGCAATCCCGCCGTGTGGAAGACCCAAGCCCCCTCCCCAGGCAGGATGATGGGAGAGGGCAGGGGTGCCTGCCTGCGTGGGGTGCGTGGGCTGCCACCGGGCAGCAGCACCCATGGGCAAGGGCTGCCAGGCGCAGGAAAAGCAGCCACAAGCCAACTTCTGCCTTGGCAGCTATAGCAACACCAACGCAGCAGCAAGGTGAATGAATGAACATACTGGCAGGATTTGTTAAAAAAAGAATTGCCTCAAAATGTTTGCCTGTGTTAAGCCAGACTCTGCTGATTTTAAAATCCTTTTAAGCCCTTCACTTATAGTTCCTTGCTATTTTCCACCTCACGTTCGCTAACGGTAGAGACCATTCATGTTCATTTGAAGTTCTTCCTGTAAACTGCATGTTAAACATTTAATTCTTGAATTACATCTTAAAGCCAAAGGAGTGAGAAAGAGGCAGCACCTCTCAACCCTTTTTAATTTAGTGGTGGGGTCAGAATTGTTGCTGAACCCAGAGACAACTGAAAACATTACAAGATTTATGAAAAAGATACAATTTTTTATAACAACCAGGACAAGAACTGACCAAATTTCTCTGGATTTTCCCATCCAAAGTGACAGTCAAGCATGTGAATTGAAGAAATGCAGCTAGTGAACGGTCCTTCCTTCCCCTCCGAGCTCCCCCACACACAGTGCAGACTATGTGTGATACTGATATGTTAATGCCTTGTATGTGCCTCTGGTCATGAACAGAGCCTCTAACATGGCAGGCAGGCAGAACATCTGAACTAGGCTGACATTAGACCACACCACAATATTTGAGTTCTATGAGTGCAAGCAGAACAGACAATCCTCTCTACCCTTGCTTTAATAGTTTCCTTAAAGTCTGAGAAACTACAGAGAAAGCAAACAGTAGCGTAATTAAAACATGTATTGCTTAATTCATTGTTATGGGTGGCCAAGAGTTTGTTGGACAAAATATTTTTCCTTTAGGAAATACCTGTGCTTTGAAAAGAAAAACGTCTGTTACAAATAGTCATTTTTCTCAAATTATTTATTCCCAAAGCATATTTTAAAAATTATCAAAATGTCCAATTTCAAGATTTTTAATATAAGAATTAATCTTTCGTTCAAATAATCTTTCAGAACTTCAAACTGATTCTAGTAAAAACTGTAAATGAGAGTCAGCATCTAAATGACAAGTCTACAAATATTGACATACAGTGTTTTAATTTACTCAAATCAACATTTTATGTCTTACTTAATAGATTGCTGGAATGAACATGTGTTAGAGTTTGATTTTTCATCCTGATTCAAGCTAAAACCTTTTTTTCAAACATCAACTTTCCCAAGGAAAAAAAACCTGTTTCCTCATTGGCTCTATTCCTCATGAACCTTAATTTAACAAGTGTACGATACACTGATTTCTGTCAGCAGATCACAGTGAGAATATACTGTGGTAGAAATTAACTCCATCTTCCATTCTGAATTATCTTAAGCAGCTCTGTTAATATAATAGGCTTGTGGGCATATATTATGCAATGACACGAGGCCTAACCTTTCCCTTTCAAGCAGTTTCTCATTTCCTGACTTCAACAAACATAAGAGAATATCACATGGTAAAAGAATGCTGTGAAAAGTGTATTGAATCATCTGGCAGTATTTAAACCATGAGATGACATTTTATTTTGCTTATTCTACATGGAAATTCCCAACATCAGCTCTTGCTCAAATACATCAGTCCAGGCTCTTCTGTTTCTTTTCAAGCATTCTTTATTCCCCTCTTCTTGTTCTTGTTATATCTTTTTATCTCATAGCTGGAATGTGGATTTCTGTGGATGTCTAAAAGGAGATAAACACCCAAAGTCTGAGCTTTTAATTTTTCCTTCTGAAAAAAATCTGAATACCGAATTATCTAACAGGACTTTTTTTTCTCTCTTTTATTTTTTTCCTAGTCCACTTCAGAGTCATAGCTAATCAATAGTGTGTCAGTAACAAGAGCTCCATGGCTGCCCTAATACTTCAGGGATGCTCTAAGGGAACTTTCAATAGATAAGCATCAAAATAATGACATTATATATGTTTAAATCAATTGATTTCTGGCAAAATGGCCGCTATGCTCTGGAGGCTCCATCTAAAAACACGGTGCTTCTTAGCCCAGACTACTTGTACACCTAAAGCTGACCGGTCTCTTAAGAGCTTTCTTGGAGAAGGTCCAGAGCTCTCAACACCTTGAAGGGCTGAGCCTCAAACACAGAGTTATTTCCCAGAAGAGGCAGCACTTAGTAAAGCTGTAAAAGAAACAATTCAGGAAAAAAGTATGTGGCAGTATGAAAAGGAAAGAAAATTAACAAAGCACAATAATACATCAGTTGCATACCTCTAGAGACAAGTAAACAATGCATTACAGCCAGCAAGTAGCAACTGACTGCTGCCATTTGAACCGAAGGGAAAAGGCTTTGCTGTTAGCAGGGAGGGTCTTATGACACCACATATGTTTTCATGGATTTGAAACCCAGAAAGGACTATTAGATCTTCTAGTTTACTTCCTTCATAGCACAGGCCATAAAAATTCATGCTTCTCCTTCCATTCAGTAATGACTTGCGTGCTGGCAAGAGCAGTGTGCTCCCCAGGGGCACCTCCAGCCTTAGTCTGAAAACTTCAGCAGGGGAAGTGGGTCTCTTGGCCCTTATAGTCTTGTTATAGTCCATCCATTCCAGCAAAGGTTTACTAGCCCACATGCACTCCAACAGTAACATTACGTTATCCAGTGACATATAATTATACACGACAGCCCGTGATTCATTGCTTGCTTCAAGTGTTCCCAAATGTATCTTGGTTGCATGCCACTGGTGACGATGACAGCAGCTCCCAGCTGGACAGGACACTCCTGCAACGTGTGACTTCACTCTAGTGCACATACTGCAATTTGGGAAGACCTGGCCTGGCTGAAAATTAGTTTGTGGCAGCTACAGTACCTTCGTCCATCACTTCTGCCTAGAGAAAGTAGAGACATTTGAATGTCACAGAAAACTTCTGTTTATCTCAAAAAGCTTGATTTCAAATTCTCCGTAGTCACAAGGGAAATTACTTCCTACTTCAGCTGACTCCATGGAAGACACCTTAGGGCTAGGCTTAGTCAAGAAAAGGGGGAATATGAGATTACAACATTAGATATGGTATTAGATAGGCCAGAGCACATGACCTTACTGTGTTCTTTAGAGTAATTCCCAGAGAATTTGGGGATTGCTCCAGTGCATATGAAAAAATACCTTTTTTTGAGTGTAAGAGTTATAACAGTTAATTTCTACCAAAACAGAAAGAAACAGCTTGGAGAAGGACATAACCAGATTTATCCTGTAAGAGAGCTTCTCTGTAATCATGCGTGCAAGCTTTCTGTAAGGAATTATCTTTCTTCTTTTTTTTTGTTAATAGTAACTGCTAAACTTATAAAAGACATGAAAAGACTCTCTGTTTCTTTCTTGGCTATGTAAAATAGAAGCCTCAAAACACATTTGTTCATCAACTTATGAATAGCCCCTATATAAGGTGCATAACCATGTCCAATTTTTGTTGTAGAGGGCTTCTATTTCTTCTTTTTTAGTAATATGGGCATCGATTAAATTGCACCTGTAAATGTGCACTTTTTATCTTGGAGATGTAGAACCCCTTGCAATTGGAGAGGAAAGACTGCTTGGTGAAACCATAGAGGGAAATAATTTTCAGAAAAACTCCTTGGACTACAACACTGGTGCCTGTTCCATACAAAACCCTGGCACGGTACAGGTACACCTGCATCACCCCCCAGTCTGAGATTATGTTCCACCCATCCCATGTTTCTGCAATAGTGCAAATTCAGAGTTTGTCCAGCTCTTTAATAAATGTTGATGAGATCTATGCATGCACAAGATGAAATTGTAAATGGCAAATGGAAACAATGGCAGCAGCAAAAGAAGTCCAGGCCCCAGGGGAATTTTCCTGAAAGTTAAACAAAAGGTTTCATTGTTCCTATGCGGTGCATATCAGAGTAAAGTCTAGGAAAAAGTCATTTAGCTCTCAGAGAGCAAGTGCAGGCTTTCCAAAGAGCGAAAGGAAGGCAATATGGGGAAAAAAATAAATTTACTTGATTAATTCAAGGCATAGTTAGTCATTTTGCTCACAAAAAAGAACTGATCAATCTCAAAGCCCAGTCTTCTCTAATGCTCGGCTTTTATTGAGTTACACGGGTGCTCTGCTCTTTGCAGCAGTCACATTGCCTGATTCAGTAGTACAAAGAAAGTTGGAGGCTTAGGTAACCCTGCCTGACTTCCAGTCATCCTAGTAACAGCCCAACAACAACCATGCAGTGTCTGCGAAACATCCAGGAGATGCCAGACAAATTATCTCCAAGGTTTTTCCAAAACAAAAGAGAATCTTTAAAGACATTTCATTATCCATAAACAGTTCTGAGACAGATAGCAATTTAAGGAAGACAAGCAACTTCAGAAAGAGTGGAAATTCTGAATTCGTGCCCAAAATTAAAATAACTTTTTAATAGCCTTGCCCTTAAAGAGGAAATAATGAATGCTCTTTCACATCTTTACATAAAGCCAGACTCTGGCAGATGTGAGATAGATTACTACATACAACATAAACAATATTTGGTCTTTTATCCTGGCAGCGGGGAGCGTACATCTCTGTACTTGAACAAAAGACCATTTCTAGCTCAGCAGAGGATGTAAACAACCCCGGTCACCAGCCATGGTCCAGGAACCCTCAGGAATACCTGGGCAACGTTTCTACTAAGCCCTGAAAGCCAAGTTAAGGGGCAGGCGGTGAGGGACACGGCAGCAAGCCTGGGGCAGGATTTGGCCTGAACACCAGGATTCATCAGCGGTGTTTGCTTTTGTGCAGTCTAAGGACTGCCAGCCCCTGCCCAGCTGAGCTCTTCAAGCTGTAGCTAGGAGACTGCCTCCAACACGCTAAAAATACATCCCCTGCGCTGGTCGGAGACAGCTTGTTTGCAAGGGAGGGGGGAGACCCTGGATGCTGCCAGACTCTGGCTGCAGCAGAGCGGGGAGATGGCCGCCAGCAGAGCCCAAGCGCCCAGCGCAGGTGCACAGGATCACACTCGCAGCATCCCGCCTTGGCCAGGGCTGCCGAGGCTAGTCCCATTCCTGCCTCATGCACCACTGCCCCCACACAGGTGCTGCTGAACCAAATTACCACCAGCAGATCGATGGCACCCTGCCCCGCTGAGAGGCCATATCTCCTGCTGACCTCCTGCCAAACGGGGCGGAGGAGACGGTGCAGAGCAGGTCTCACGCACCCACCCTTTGGGGGAGGAACGTGGGGCAGGACCTCAGGGCTCTTCGTCATGGGCAAAACTCACCTGGTGCCAGCCCACGTTTCCCTGGAGCACCAGCTTTGGCCCTCATGAAGCCAGTCCCCAGCTCTGTTTTCTGTACTCCAGGTCGCCTGGGTTGAGCATCTGGAGACCAGAGGGGACATCCATCCCTGGCTTCACCACCGCTAGCAGGCTGCAGGCAATGCAAGGCCTCTGTCCCTCCATCAGTAGGCTGGAAACAGTGCCACATGTCCCATTTTCAGACAAATATAGATGGTTGAAGCTGATTTTTTGTCTCTGAACTAACTTGAGCAATGCAATACGGCGATGGGAGCTGGACTGTGTGTGGTCAGGAGTGAGAGGATGGGTTCATTTGGGTCATCAGTCAGTGCAATGTACCTTGCTCACACTGAAAACACAGCTCTGGGGTGAAAATCATGCTAAAATGTATGCCAGAAGAGGGAGGTCATTTATTACCAATTATCCCCTGTTAGTGCTGCCATGCACATTGTGCCAAGCTAAAGGTGAGACCTAGAGTAAACAATTGCAGGGCTCTCCACAGAGATTTCACTGTCTCAGATTTCTGCAGATATCTGTGGCTGTTCCTAAATTCCCATCCACATACCAAGCAGACACATTTGCAACACAGGAATATTTGTTTTTGGGAACTGTGCTTTCATAGTACAGCAGGAGCCCTGGGCAGAGGAGCTATGAGGAGATGTATGTGCCATGACCACAAAGGTACCTTTGATGAACTGGATCTCTTGCATTTGCACATTTACAATTAAGCCTAGTTAGAAAAAAATGTAATTTTCTTTAACTAGAAAAATCTATACGTCCTTTGTAACATTAGTATCCATGGAGATACAGCACAAAAAGCTATTCTAGTGTTGGTTTATGACATCTTTGTTCAAAACAGCAGAGAAACACAAGCACTAATACCAGTTTAGTTGCTTTGAAATGAATAGATTAATGTACCACACCACTCTGTGCTCATGGATGCGTACAGCCACAAAGTCACCTTCCCTTCCTTCTCCTGTCCTCGGGACTTTCTTCTATGCTTAATTCTCATTTGTATTAGTATCAATAATTCTTAATATATCACCTTCCACTAATCAATGGAAGTTTAACATCAATCTCTTTCAGCATTTCAGTTATTGTCACACCCTGGAATGAGCCTGGCAGCATTTGGGTGGGATCTGGGTTTGCAGGAGCACAAAAACAGGTTTGCAGAGAGAGAGTAGGTAATGGAACACCAGCTAATTATTTAAAAGATCACAGATTGCATACATTTATTTGAGACACAACACTGAAAAACGGGAGGGGCCTACTTAGTGTTGTCTTTCCCTTTGTATTTCCTCTAATATCCTGATCCCTTCAAGTTGTTAGTCATGAGAAGAGTTTTATTAAAGTTGCTGAAGATATTATAAAGGAAAAATAAACAGAGTGACCTGGTAGAGCAGGAGCTGGCAGGAGTTTGAAAAGCCTGCCTGTTGTTTTCCCTTTGAAATCTTGGCAGGCATGCAGAGTGCTCAGACCCGCTCCCACAGCCTAGCTGTCGTTCCCCATCCCCTGGTGGCTACCTTTAGGATGCACCAGGTATGGTCCGGAAGATTTTTATGAGTTTCACAAAATGTGTTGCACAACCTGGAGACAAAACGTATAAAGAATACATCAGGTCTTGTAGACAGTTTTGCAGACAGCGGCTCCCCCAGACAACCACATGACTTTACAGTAAACGGTATCACCTGTTGATCAGGTATCCATCTGAATCAAGACTGGAGGCCACATCCCGAGGTCCTTCGGCAGTGCAGAGCCTCCTGCCTGCACCAGCTTTGAGGCTGGCTTCTCCCTAACCTATTGATAACCAGCTGTTTTAATATTGTTTTCTAATGTACTGAAAGGCTCTATCTACCCCAGGCAAAGCTGTGTTTGAAAACACCTTCACTTTTCTCAAAGACCGGACATGCCCTTCATCCTTCATGTCAAATCATCCTTAAAAGGGTAGTTGAAAATATTTCTTCGATTCTTTGTATTTGGGGTTAACCAAGAAGGAGTCTAAAAAGCACATTTTAATTGTGTCTGTAAGTTGGCATTTTCAGCCAGATTTGCCAGGGTGACAGTAATAGCTCCTTCTACCCTCACTGTCAGTGTTGAATTCAGTAGTGCTGCCTGTGTGGTCAGGTCGACCAAGTTCAGCACCCATTATAGAAACTGGTTGTCAGCTCCTTGTTTGTACAGCTGCTCGAGGTTTGTTCTCCAGCGTTTTGGGGGTCGGGTGCTTTTTGCTGATGAGCTGTGAGTGCTAGCACCTTGTCTTCATTGGGGAGTGTGGAAGAATGCTAGCTGCACACTCCTGCGGATGCATTTGCCTGATGGGCAGTGCGCAGCTGCCTGCTACGTTGCCGTTGCCATTGGTACAGCTACAGGGATGTCAGGAAACCTGCAGGATCACCTAGGACCCTTGCACAAGTCTAACTGGGGAACACAGATGCAGAACAGCAGCTTCTCCAAATGTTCAGACAATGTTTCTAGCAACACCCTCCTGCGTTCTTTTGTACACTCCATGCTCATACCTGTGTACACATGAAAGTGCAATTTAATGCATAATGTTTAATAATATTCTTGGAATAAGTACCACCAAGACACATTAATTTACGGAAAACAGAGTTTTCCACATGTTGCTGATTCCTCTGCTTTCTCACTTTTAAATTACGCATATATATATTTATATATATGTTTCTCACAGTCTTTTCTCTACTTTTTAATTTGATCCCTTCCTATGCTGATGTCGCTCCTGTTTTCTATTTCCCTTTCAGCACTGTTCTCTGGTATCCAGCTGTAACACAAATCCTCCCCTTCCCAAATCCTTTCAGAGCACTTTGTATTGTGGGTAGGTTTGGGTTTTGTTTTTTTTTTTTTTTTTAACATGGTCATTAGGAAGCCTGAGTACTCTCTGAGCTTCCTCGGTAAGGATTATGAAAATCTCTGAAGCTGGGTGAGTTGGGCCCATCCCAAGCAGTAGAAGAACTGCTTTTCCCCACTCAGAGCTTGAAAACCAAATATGCATTGCAGAGGTAGTGACCCTTTCTGCACTCGTATACCCAGAAGCAATATCTGCTTAAAGAGGCAAAGGCTGATTCAGTGCAACTCATGAACAGACTGGGAAATGCATCCTCTGAGTGCAGGGTTTGCACACCCTTGGTAAATTCCACTAATGTCTCCTGTGCAAACACTGTCCTTGCAAGGTTAAACGCAAAAACAGTTTTCCTTTGACATAGGGCACATATTTTTTCAGTATAATTCCTGAAATAGGTAGTCACCCATGCCTCAGAGTAACACTAAAGAGTCTTTGTAGGACAAATCATTTGAGAAGATAATTATTATAAATACAGTGACTAGGATATCTTCCACACACTCAAAAAAAAAAACCCAAAGAAAACAAAACCCAACAAACTAAACAAAATTGAAAACAAGAAATCAAAAAAGCTCTAAACAAACCCTAAACAAAAGATAAACTAAAAAAAAACTTCTTGGGATGGGCGAGTGTCCAGCTGATGCTCTTTTCTACCCATATTAGATAACACAATTATACAACATCTGCAGCCGTCTCTCCAGCCGTATTCAGGACAACGAATAAATACCTTGCAGTGCTGGTCCCCACGGGGCCAACCGTGTCTCTCTTGGTGAGAGAGGCCCCACACCTATGACTTGGGGATGTGATGGAAAGAAGGATATATTACACACTGTGACAGCCACGGTGAAGCAGTGTTGGCCATGACTGATTAGAAAAGGAACTGTGTCATTCCTTATCTTGAATAACTTCTCTTATCTCACGTATATTTTGTGTTATCCCCGAAAGAAAACAGTGGAGGTTGGCAGATGTGCTGGAGCACAGTTGGCTATCCTACTTCAAGCAGCTGCAATTTCTTGTGGTCTAATTTTAACTGAATCACAGTATGCATTAGTAATTGAAACCAGTCATTTTACTTTTAGGATATCCTACCCTGTCAGGACTGAACATCTGCTTTAATGGCCCTCAAAATGGTCTTCAAGTCTATATAAAACCACCTTTTCCTGTGCCTGTACTTCCCTTTTTACCGTGTCTTCCCAGCACAAAACACTGGTTTCAAATCCACAGTCTTACTCAAAAATATCGCAAACAATATGTAAGTTTTTGATTCATATGGCTCTACTTATTGCCAAATATTTTTATTCCAAATCCATACCATTTCAATAAAGGAATATGACTAATACATACAGGTTATCTCCAACATCTGTCATATGAAAAATGAATTTATGAACTCACCCATATTTTTTGTGCTTTTCTATTACACAAGCCAAGTTTCAGCTTTCAAACTAAGCAAAGATGTGCCAAACATCATTTAAGTCTGTTCAGCAGTACACGTACAAAAAATTTACACACCTTTTTTTTTTTCCCCCAGACCCTATTCATGATGTTAAGTGATCAACTTAAAAACCCAGTTCATCGAAGCTCAGTTTCTCACCTGCTGCCTATGAGGAGACACCCTTTGGCTTTCAAGTTCTCAACCTGGACCAAAGGTTGCAGATGGCTCTGTTGATGTTTATAAAACACCAGTGCATGGTTTGGATGTTCTTGGAAGTAACATGACCCAAATCATCACCAGCTCTTGCTTACACAAGATTTTCAAAATCAATGTTTCATTTACTTTTTATAGCAAAATCTGCAAAATCCAGAAAAAAAACCTAAAATGCACAAGTCAAGACTTGCAAGCTTAGCTGGTGACGTTCTCCTGTCCCCATACAATTTAGGGCAAAGCAAGGATATTTGCATACTCAGTCCATGACAACTTGTATCTTTAAAATTAGTCTTACCATTTTGGAATTATAATTTATTTTTTACATACTGAATTTGCAAAGAGGGCTAGAAGAAAGTCCTAGGAAAGTGGCAAAAGAATAAAGAGACAACTACTAGGTAATTTGAATTTCTGTTCAAAATATTAATGTTAATTAATCAAAGTTAATTAAAAATTGTGATAAAGACATTTCACTGGCAAAGACTATTTTATGCTCTTGTATACTATATTTCTGGACAGAAATGTTTTCAAATAAAGCTAACAGGATTTAAATTATGAACTTGTAGAGGCAGCAGGGAGTTTGAGAAAAACAACACATTGTATCATATTTTCCTTTTGCACTTTTAACCACAGATTTCAGCAAACAGAGTCCTTGTAGTGACAGTGATGTTACCCTGATAAATTCTTATTACAATTTAGAAAATCAGCAGTGCTTCAGTCAAAACACTGCGGAAGTACAAAAATTGAAAAGAAATTTTACTTTGTTCACCACAGCAAGAAAGGGTTAGAAAAGCCCCAAGGAAAATACATGTTTACGCATAAATCCAAATTATATGAACTGAAACAATTAAGTGGTAGTTTAAAAGCACTAACTTCAAGCCAAAATGCTACAATGGCGTTGTACTGCAGATTCATTAGCAGGCACTAAGCTTCGATTAATGGTGTTCAGGGACCAGCCTTCGTCAATTAAAAATGATGTATGCCCCTTTGTCTGAATTACTGCTTGTTTTAGGGACGATCCATCCATCCAGAGGGAAATTTATCCATCTAGCTTTTGACAAGAAATTTTTTTAAAAGTTTGCTAATCTGATTGGCCAACATCAGGCGGGAAGGTTCAGTAATTAAATGTGTATTGATTAGTATAACCATGGCTAAATTTGTTGCACTCTGCTGTGCTATGGATGGGGGTGGGAAAGCCTTCCTATTGTTCATTTGGACATCTTTCACTCCCTGGAAGAGTGTTCTACCATCCCCTGCTACCTACTCATTGCTTGATAATTGAGATGGGCAAGCACCCACACCCTACAATTAATTCTGAGTTTTTAAGCAGATGCTGGAAAGTTGGGATTAAAATGTCTATCCAAACGTTGCTGTCTTTCCACATGTTTATGTGAAGGGAAGGGAGGACAGACCTGCAGGCCTGGGTGTCACAGAATAGGCAGTGACACAAAAACGAATGGAGCATGAAATTAAATTTTAGAACTTGTGCAGAGTTTTCTACCACAGAGATAGTCAGATAATGAAACTCCCCAGGTTCAAGGTATCAAATGATTTCTGTAACCCCACATACTTAATCCTGGAACTCAGTCAGGTAACGATTAAACCTGCCAAAAGAAGATCCAGGAGAAAGTACTGAGATTCAACAAAGCAGTCAGGAGTTTGAAGACATTTCAGACCTTGAAATAGGCTGGAAATGTCTGGTCCCCAAGCAAAGAAGCTTCATTCTTCTCCAAAGAGACAGGAAAACTATTTGCTGATCAGGGAAAATGTCTGTTTAACATGATCACTGGAGGAGCCCGAACAGGGCTTTTGGAAAAAAAGAAAGGGCACTCATTTCAAAGTTCATACTGTAGTTTTGAAATACTGGTTTGCATAAGTAAGGCTGAATGAGGTTTTCCTTTTTCTTTCATCTTTAAAAAAGTACTTCTATGAACTTTTACTCAGCTCTCATTTTTACGCTCTTCATTCTCCAGTCAGTAATGTTGGTTGCATACCAGAGGCAGAAAGTTTTTAGGGGTTAAGTAGTCTTCCATGAGAAGATTTGATAAAGCTGGAACTTTTCTGCTTTATTCAGCTTCAGGTCTAGAAGTCTTTTGCAGGAAAGGCTTCTAGCTATGTGATCCAGTCACTTAGACATCTTTCAGTGCACACACAGCTTTCACTCTCTCTTGAACTTCTAATTTATTTTATTACTTTTTTCTTGAAATAGCCATCTTGTTCATATAAAAGTTGCAAACTTTATTTGTTCATTTCATTTGGACCATCTTTTCCTCAAATAGCTGAAATGTTACTCCAGCAGATAATAAATCAGCACATTTGTCTTGATTCTTGTCTGGTCAATCCCATTCTTAGTCTTAGTCACTTAATTAGCAACTATAGTGATTAAATACATTCATTGCCCAGAATCATGAAACTGAAATTTCATCCTTGTTTGTCATTACTGAAAAATGCAGCAATTAAAAGTAGACTTTAAAAATAGTGACTTTTTCTCCTCCTGCAGTTTGCAAAGCATATCCAGCAAGTTTGGGGTGATGTAAAGTGATGCACAAATAACTTCTGATCTGGATTCTCTCATATGCCACGTTTACTGTCACCAAGGGATTAGGTTCCAAAAAAAAAAAACCAGTGAAATTTGTAGCATTTCAACAGCACATAGCATGCATGTCAGTGAAATGAAATGCCAGTGCATCCAGCAGTGATATGCCCCAGCTGAAAATGCCTTCTGTGACATGCATTTTACTTCTCTGAAAGCCATGCCAAATGTTATAAAATGCTGAAACTGTTTTGTCGCATGAAGCCAAGCCATTCCTATTCAGCAGTGCTTTTGACACAGGACACTGAAAAAGCTAAACAAAATGCAGAAAGTTTTTTACTGTATGCCAATGGCTCACTGTTGCCGCTTGTGTTTCTTTTGTGTCTTTCCTGACTTATTTCACATGCACTGCCCTGGATTTCTGAATAGGTGTAATCCAGACATTGATCTGAAAAACTGAAGTTTGACAAGGAAGGTCACAAAACCACAAAATGCTCCCAAGTGTTGGAGTTTGCATGTAGTCATGAGGTAGTTGAAATAGGGGTTCAATGGCATCTGTCTAAACAGCTCCTTGTTAATACTAATCTGAGGAAGCAAATGAACCACCTGAATGGTGTAAAATGCACTCACAAAATCCGCTCCCTTGATCAAGTGACGCTTTTTTCACTTATCTGGGTACACGTTCGTATGTGCAGTTCTGGCAGCTCTTCCCCCCAAGTGCTCAGAAGGGGCTGTCCATAAATGAAACATGGACTTTAGAGTCTGTGCTCTTCAGAGGAGGCACCGTGACTCCCTGAGGGTTGGCAGCACGGTATCTTCGAGCAAGAGCCTCCGACCGAAAGGATCGGGCTTCTGTAATAAATTTTTTTGAAAACAATAAAAGAAAATATACAGTGGTGACATGATTTAGGAGTTCGTTGGGAAAGGCGTAGCTCTGCATGCCAGGGAGTGCAGGCCAGGTCTGCACGGCGCAGCGCGGCGGGGCTTTGCAGCAAGGATAAGCCAGGAGAAAGGAAGGGCGGTATCGCCTGGAGGTACTTTAAAATAAGATCCTCGGAGCTGCAGATTTGTTACGGGAAGAAGGAGGTTTTGATTGTATCACATCCAAGTCTGTTCACGGTTTAATCCCTCACTGTCAGGACCCCGGCTCCAGCCATCCCTTCCTGGACGAGGTGGTGTTTCTCACCACCACCACACCGCTCGCAGAACAAGGGATGGGATTCAGCCTCACGCTGTAAATCACATCCCCAGGCAGCTCCCTTCACAGGCGTGCCTTGGGAGATAACAGGGCCTGGCAGCCGCGCCGGCTTCCGGGAGCTCACCAGCCGCCCGCCCGACCCCGCTGCCGCTGGAAGAGCTGCGTTACAGGCGATTAGCAGGGGAAGGGCCAGGCGTTGCTGGGAATGCCTGAGTCAAGGCCAACTGCAGCGCTCATTTCAGCCTTTGCTGAAGGCTGAGAGAGCTGTGCTGATGGTAGAGAGAACCCTCAGGTGTAAAGGAGAGGAGATTTTGGTTCTTGGCAATTGCAACAGCCTGTGTACTCAGGGCAGACTCTTTCTTCCACTCTGCTGCAAGTTTTGTGGCTGTTTTCCCTTTACTCTCTTAAAGAGAATGTTTCCTGCTGTGGTGTTGCTTCAAGACAGGAATTCCCTCATTTCGCCTTATCCATCTCCAAACTATACAGAGGTGGCAGAAAGGGTCAGTCTGACATTTTTCAACATGAGACTTCTTGTTTTGATGACCTGCTCGCATTCTCTGCAGGTCCTTTACCACCAGGACAATCATCCGTGCCATGTACAGAACACGTCCCCTCTGCGGAGACCGACTGGCTTCACAAGCGCTTCCAAATTAAGCCTCTCGACACCCTTGCTAAGCACTGTTATCCTATGTCTCCGGAGGAACTTTAAACCAGAAAGAGATTAAATAACTTCTTCAAGGTCACATAGCAAGTGTGTGACGAAGCTGGGAAAAGAACATAAATTACTGCAACTCACCATCCTTTGTCTCCATTAGCTTCCGCCTTTTGTTGTTATTGCTATTAATAAACACAGACAGTACTACAGCAGGCACAGTTTCCAATGAGGAGCAGAGACTATTGCTCCAAGCGTTGTAAAAATACAGATGAAAGGATGGCCTTTGTCTTGAAGAGGTTGAAATCCAAAAATAAGCCTTTCAGTCCACACATGGCTGGGACAATCCTGTCCAGCCTTGAAATTTTCACTGGCCAGTCACTCAATGTTTTACAAATGCAGCTGTCTATATGAGAAAAACCATGTAGCCCTCCCATGGGCTCGCGCCTATGTAGGGGAGGCAGGGTGCCAGGAACACGAGGGGCACTGGATTTCAGCTTACCCTTTTTTCTCTCTTGTATTGAAAAGCACTCAAAGCAGACAGGTTTTTTGCTCATTTCCTGTGAACGGAGCTGAGAGGGAAAGTTACTGATAGCACTGACGGACCTACAAGAAGCACACACACAGCTAAGCAGGACTGTGCTCAAAATTCAACTCGACAGCAATCCCTGTATCAGCCAAGCCTGATCTAATGCCAATATTACAGTGTGCAGTGCTGCCAGATGCAGGCCTGGCTGCCTTTACAGATTGGTTACAGGTTTCTCTTTAGTTACGAAACAGCTTCCAAACTTCAGACATGAGGGCAGTGTGCTGAGTCACTACCAGGTATGTCATGCACAGGACAATAATGTCCAGGAAGTGCAAGAATCTGGATTTATTTTTAAACTTATTTTTATTTAACACTTCTTAAACGCAATAGCAGTAAGTTTCTGCTTTTTCAATTCCTCCTTTTTCCTGAGCTACAGACTAGGTGATCAGGCAATAAGTAACTCCAGGCACTGAATTTACAGGGAAATTGTTGCACTTTTCAGGTGGTTAAAGTCATTAACTCATACCTTATTACAGCAGCTGAGGCGTGCAATAATCAGCCCCCAAAGTACTGCTCTTTAGGTCTTAATGCTCAATTAATTTTCTGGAATCCACATCAAGAAACAAAGGAATGAAACCACAATAAGAAGAACCAGGGGAAGAGTTATTGTGTTTCCTTTATTCTTTAATTTCAGTCTTGGTTTATCAGAATTATACATACTTCAACAAGAACCCATGCAGGTCAAGCCTTGCTGCCCGTCCAAACTGTTCTTCTATTTCCATTGACTCAAATACGATGAATTGCAGAGGGCAGCCATGCAGGTCAGACCAAAAGTCCATCTACCGCAGCACAAGTCTCCAAAAGCGCCCAGCAGTGGATGCCCAGGAAACAGTATACACATGGGGCAAGCAGAAAGTGGTGCTTTCTTGGGATATCCCCAGTGTTCAGCGTCTCTGAATCAGGGATGATGTCTTTCTATCCAATATCCCTCAATGGACTTTATTCCACGAATCCATCAAATCCTTTCTTGAACAGGTTTATGATGTTATCGTCCACAGCATTCTGTGACATGAAGACCTATGAATTAACCTTGCAGGGTACCGAGAGGTGAGTCCTTCCGTTTGTTCTGGACTTGGCAACTGCCAGTTTTCTTTGAAGTCATGACTTTCTCTTCAGCTGTGTATTACTGGGGCATAGCTGAGAAAAACTATGCAATAGTCGTCCAGCCTCCCAAGATCAATGGTGTTCCTTTTTGAAAGGTAACAAATGCTGTTTTCAGTGTAAGACTATTATAAACACTTATTTGCAAAAGAAAAAGGAATAAAACAAAGGACAAAATGCACTCGTGCATTTTGCACAGGCCTAGAGAAGAGGTTTTATGTCTGAAACACTTAACAGAAAGCCTTTACTGAGAAGCTACACTTCAAAGCAGTGCAGGCATGCAAGTTTCTGGACAGGGCTCAGCCTCCTTTACTAGAACAGCTGCAGAGGAATGTTATCAATGCAAGCTCAGGAAACAAATATGCAACTCTATATTCATGATCCAAGTGCAGTACTCCCAAATTTTCCTACTGCTTACAAGGCCAGAGAGTGTCTTTCTGGTTCTCTAGTCCGATCACATGGCTATGAATCTTAAAACAGTACTTCTGTCATCAAGCCCACATTTTCTTTTAGAGATAAAAAATACTCATGCTAATTGGGAATTTAAGAACTCTCTCTCGGGTGCCAAAAATCTGCAGTTGAGAGAGACAGAGACAATGTTCTGCTTTGTTTTAAAAAAATAATAATAACTTAGAAGGAAAATGTAATAAAGAAAGTCACAAAATTACTAAAACAAATGGAAAAGCAAGAAAGTTGACAGCATCAAATATCATGGTATGGTGGGAAGTGAATAAGGCAGGAAACAGGACACAAGATAAAATCTATAGCAAAAAAAAGATTAAGGACAAAACAAAATTTAAGTATAACTAAAATAAAAGAAAACCTAACAATGGTTTTAGTACAAGAGAGCAGAAGTACTTAATAAATATTTCTGGCCTTGTGGTTGGGAAAAAGACAGATTTATATAGATGATAAAATATTTTGCATACCAATTGTAATCATTTCTAAAGAGGATGCTAAGCAGCAGATTCCAAAGGAAGATTTAATATCAACAAAATCAGATAATTCCCATGTGTGAATTTTAAGAGAGCCAGACAAGGATCTCTTTAATATTCGTCATCATTTCTAGTAAGTTTTGGAACACCTAGTAATTGCAGAGGATTAAAAGAAAGCTGACTTTGTGACAATATATTAGAAGTGTAAGCAGACATCCTGAGCAATCGCACTCCCAGCAGCCTGCTATCAAGGGCAGTGGAACAGCTACTGTTGGTTTCTATTAATAACAAATTTTATAAGGTAATAAAAGAAATGCCAATCAACATGCATTTATGCAAAATACTTTTTGCCAAATTAACGTGGTAACATTTTCACAAATTAATGTACTAACATTTTCACAGGAATACAGGTTTGGGTCATTCTTTATACATTTATACATTGCTTAATATCGGCTCAGGAGGCAGAGACAGCACAAGGATGTCTCCCCCGAGGGAAAACGATGGGCACTGGGGGAAGACACTGGGGGAGCGGGGACCAGGCGCAGCATGCAGAGGGACAAGGGGCTCCTCAAACCCTGTCCTGTCAGAATCAGAGGGATCTGTAAATGGGCTGCAAAGGCCACTATCAGAGTATCAGAGTTTGAGGCAGAAGAAAGGCCCATCTAGCACAGTACCAGGTCCTAGTGTGCCCGTCCCAGGCTGGGCATGCTTTTAAATACAGCTTTGTGAAGGTTATGGAGGGAAACCAATATGAAGACTATATTTGCAAATATGGTACCAGTTGCTCTAAGGTTTATTTATTGCTCCTTTTTTTATGGATTCTATACGCGCTTTGGGTGATGAACATACGACAATGTAGTTTGATCAGGGTTATGCTCTTTTACTAATTTAGTTCAACACATATTGTTCTACAGCTGATCTTTGCACGTGGTTAACAAATATTGCACAAACCTATTAACTCTCCTTTTGACCAGCTATGAGAACATGCTACGGTTTGGGTATTCCACAGTGAACAGAAAGGAAGAATATTTAATGAGATCCAGTCCAAGCAGTTTCTGAAAAATTAATTTAGCAGTTACATTCCCAAATAAATGTTGATTAGCACCTATTTCATGCACTATGTGCATGAAATGTGCATAAACCGTGTTTATGTTGCAAAATTGAAAACTTACTTTTCATTTTCTACCCCCTGCCAGGTGACCAGTTTTAGCAAATTAATCTCTTAATATGTTCTAAAACATTCCTTTGCTTTATTTATTCAATCCTTTGTTCATTGTTAGTTTTCTAATAAAATACTTTCTTTCAAGACTGGTTTTAAAATAAACATAATTTCTCTAAAATATGAAAAGCCTTTAAGATTTGCAGTGAAGTAGCCCATGGATATACCTTCACCATTTCCCTTTGGTCAGAAAGATTCATAATCTTTATGAAATAATTACATATGAGAGAAGGAAAACTAAACCTCGGCTGGCCAGTGCTTGTTATAAACAGGTCTGATTTCAGCGAACACTTGAATTTTCTAGAAGTCACTTAGTGAGGCAAATATTTCTCCTCTTTAGTCCCTGGATATTTTTACATCCCTGTTATAGAGTAACCAGGATTTTCGCCTGTTTAAGATGTGCAGAAGGAATGTAACTGCAGAGTCACCAGGCAGCGTTTGACAGGTACGCAGACTGGAGGTTTAAGACGCAAGGCAACACAGCCTCGGCCATTGATATCAATGGAGGAAGTATTACCCTAAGAAAATGCAAGTCAATGAATCTATCAGCTGCTTCTGACACCCAGTTCCTCCCTCCATTTCCTGCTCGCTCCCGCTCCGCTGACCTCCGAATCCCCTTATTTCCTATCTTGCTGACTTCTTTTTCAGCATCCTCATCACCTTTATCTTTAAGTGTTGTGTTGCTGGCCCTTCTTCCTTATTTTCTGCATGTCGTTTCTAAGAGACCATTTCTCAGTGGGAGCCCAACAGCCATTATGTAAAGTGGGAGGCAGCAAAGGGTGAACGACTGTAAGATATTAATAATAAAAAAATCATTAAAAACATACATGTTGGACTGATTCCTGCAAATCCCCAAAGCTGAGAATACCTTTACAACAACTCAGAATGAACTTTGTGAGAAGAGCATTTTAGCAAGGACTGAGGTAAGCTGTGTCTAAAAATGCAGATAGCTGAATTAATGTCTTCAATTCTTTTAGTAGCTAAAACAGCCTCTGAAAAAGTCAAGACTTTTGGCAGCTTTTATAAAGGCAGATCTTATTCCATGGATATTTTGAATGAGTAAAAATGGAAATGGCTAAAAGAGTTTATATTTTTAAAATATATTTTATCTTTATATTTTAAAATTTGGTCTTTTTAAAGGATACCATTTTAAAGGCAGAAATAACTTAGAAATGAAATATCCAGTGAAATCTCCAGCCAATCTAGAACAAAGCTTAAGCTGGACACTGCTCAGCCAAAAAAAAAAATGTCTGATATATGCGTGGCACTAACTATAAACGCACTCTGTGTTGCTGAAATACAAAAGGATTCTGCAAATTTGAAAAAGACACAATTTGAAATAGTTTCCTCCACTGCCATAGCAACTGGTACCTAAAACTAATACAAATGGAAGAGATCAGCTGAATGTTTAGTCCTTTTCTTTTGAACAGTCACTGTCAGAGTTTTCCCCCATTGCAACGACTTGGTTGGGGTGGGATGTTTCCCTTCTTTATGCTTCTTTTATAAAGCAGCAGCACAGAGAGACACTGCTCTGAATGGAGCAAATGTGCTTACAAAGTCCAGAAATGTCCAGCAGGAGTGTAAAATGATGGTTGCTTTGCAGTATTCTGGTACTGATACTGCAAGACAGAAATACTGTTTTATTTACCTAGATGCATTTTGAGACCATTTAACAGAAGTTTATCCCAAGCTCTGGATAGTTCTTTATGAACTCCCCAAAATAAAAACGCATCATGTACAACCCACTTCCATCCATCATCAGTGCCCATGTAGGGAAACCAGTCTGTCCCTAAACCTGGGTTACAAGCACCCCATCCTCCTGCATCCTCCTTCTTCCCCCCAGCCAAAGCCTAGAGAAAAGCTTTGCAGCGTGCCTGGGTTACAAATGTGGGCTCCAGGGCAAAGCACAGCCCAGACATGATGGACTGACAGGGAGAGCTTCCCTTCGGCAGCCCCTCCGCTGGACTATCCAGACAAATGTTGTGGCTGGGAAGTATGAGAAGAAAAGCTATCTCCTAGGCATGTGAAAAGGTGACTCAAACTTTTCTTGACCTTTCCTATAAATGGAAAGATAAAACCATTCGCGGCTGAAACTGTGGCTAGAGCAATGTGGTTGGTATGCGTTTTTTCAGTCTCATAGTATCTGTAAGTATTCAATCAAACTGATGCACCATTTTTTACCTTTTTTCCCACGTATTTGTTTTGCTTAAATGGCATAAACTGACTCTGAATTTTAGCAGACACCACGATGGGAAAATAAGACATGCCACCGTGGCAGTGATTAGCAACCCTGCTAATCTGGGATCCAGTCTCTGAAGGGGGAAAATAGCAAAAAACTGAGGGAGAAAAGTGCAAGAACATTTTCTCTTTCACCAAGACCTATTTTCTCTGAAACACTAGCATTTTATTCTCTCTACAGATTTCCCCACTATTAAATTCTTCTAGTCCCATTTCTGTCCTTTTAGCGTCTGAACGCCAACAGCGTGATGCCGCTGTGTCTGCAAATTCATCCCCTCTCATGTGAAAAAGTGCAGCCTCTTCTCAGCTTTAAACTTCTTGCTGCCTCCTTATGAAGTGTCCTAATTACCTTGCCTGGTGCAGTCAGTATTTCATACGCAGCAGCCACATTCCCTGTCATCTCCTTTCTGAGCTAAATATAGAACAAGACATTTTGCAGCACTAAGGGCAGCCCAGCTGCGTAAGCGGCAGCTCCTCGGCTGCCCGCAGTGTCCGAGGTGGCCGCTGTGCTACTGCAACACCTCTTCAAGAGATGTCTTTTTAAAGTTTCCTCAAGATCCATTTTCTCAACAGGATCCAATCCTCCGTATGCATACATCAGCCAGAAAACAGCTAAGCAGGCCAGCAGAAAGTAGGAATTCAGTCTCTCCCCAGAAGAGGCAGGAAAAGGCAACCCGCTGCGGCATGTGGGACCCCGAGTCAAGCCTCCGAAACAGCCATTTCCAGGCTCTGAGTGCATTGACAGTGATTCTGGGTTCGCACAGAATAGTCCAGCAAGAAGTATCCACTCGCATTGAGAAAGGCATCTGATAAATGAGTATTTTCCAAAATAAAAAGTTTTGCTGAGAATTCACTGCTTATCTTTCTAAATTGTACCAGTGTAATTTTAACCTGATTGAATGCTGGACCACATCATGTGGGATCGGAGGTGCAGGGATCACTGGTTATCTGTGGTTGAAAATCAGGAGTGTGTGAATTGCTTAAGGAATTTTTACAAGTTTTTTACCTTGGGTTTAATTAGAACTCCAAAACTGTACCTCTGTGATAGATGGCATTGGTAACTTGATTTAAATCTGTGCCGTGAAGATATGTAATCTGAGGGTTTTTTCAACTGAATCAGATAAACTTTAAAGAGAGTTTTACCTGACTTTCACTTCCATTTTGGAAAACATCAACAGAAAAAGTTGGTTTATTCTTGTCCCCTGGCCGACTCTGTCAATTGTTCTTCTTTTAAAACATAAGATAATTTCCAAAAATAAGGTATTTCTCAAGCAAGTGACAATAGCAAGGAAGTGAAACAAGTTCAGCTAGCTGGCACTCGCTGCCAGCTGTTTGCTATGCATGCCGGCTGGTCACACTAACATTGAGTATCAGCTATCAAAAAGTTTAAACCATTTGTGGAGAAATCCAGGATTTTGAACTCCAGCTTAAATGTTCTCTCAAAGCCCAGCTGTGTGAATTTGAACAGGCACAAAATCATCCTTGAGGACAGATGGTAGGAAGCAGTATATATACTCACCTTTGCTTGCTTGTTTATTTTAACCTGTGATCTGTTCCTGTGCGTGTGCTATAATGAGTCTAGCAGTAGTTTAAATCAGTTTTGCGTAGAAAGGAGGAGAATCTCAATAAAAATGTTTGTACACCCTTTGTTTATCTCAGAAAAATGTTTTTTTATATGGATTCAGAAAGAACCATCTTCACAAGTCCACCAGCTCCTACTTCTGGGAAACCACTATTGCCTAAGTATCAGTCATGTGAACTACTACCAGCGTTAAGCAAGTTTCCAGCATTTTTCACAGTTTGGTCCACAACTTTATGCCCAGCTTGCCTCATGGGCTGAGATATCCTGGATGCCACTCTCAGTCACAAAGTCCTTGTAGAAATTGTCTCTCCTCACTATGGGAAAAGCCTGAGGAACCACTGTGCTAAGAATGCACTTAATAAAACTCTTGGTTCTTGTGGCTGTTATTTAGTGCCTGGAAACGACAAAGAGGAGCCGTTAGCATGTGACCAGCCAGCTCTCCAGAGGCTATTGTCAAATGCTCTAGGAACCACAGCCTGGCAACCCTGTAACCCCCACTAAACCCCAAATTCACAACCTTCCCAACAAGCCTCGTTCCAGAGCGCAGCAAGGAGCTATGAGCAATTATTTTTTATTATTTATATATCTATTTATAGTTGTATATTTATTTATCATTTATATTTATATAATCATGCAATACTATGGAACCAATGCTCTTCAGTTGGCAGTGCTGGCTGTGGCTGTTGATGGTTCTTAGTTGCTGAGGTCAAGGTAGTCAGTCCCTACAGTTCTTCAGTGAGGGCCTGTCTTCTTTTTTTCCCTGTCTTTCCTCACTTATCATCAATGTCTATTCTATTCTATTCTATTTTACTCTTAACTCTGGAGCCGAGCGCACACCTACCTACAGTGTAGTCATAGCAGGTATAGGTTTGCCAGGAGTGCCCTCGCTTGTCCTAGGACTGTCCCATGCACCTCACAGGGGCTCAGGCCATCACCTGGGGCTGGGGCAAGGCAGACAAATCAGACAGAGACATCTTCCTAACTGGGTCTCAGGTGTGAAGCAGTGCCCATGGGATGAGCCTCCTGCCTGATCTCCGCTGCCCTAAGAATGGCATGGGACCACAGCTCCTGTCATGCCAGTGCCCTCAAGCTGGCAATGTGAGCATATGAAGTGTGGGCTTTAAAAGCATTTCCCTTGGCCAAGGTGTCTAGAAAGTTATCTGCAGGGAGCAAGATGAAGGTGCTTTAAACTGTCATCCAGTCTCCTTAAATTTGGGAGTTTCTGTTCATTAGCTGAAGACCTCAAGCAAAAGCTTGGGGTCTTTCTAGCAAAAACTGCCCAAGTGCTGCTTCCCAGGCACGCATGCTGACCAGCAGGAAGGAGTACTGGTACATCAGTTGAAAGTAAAAGATCCAAAGTGCCAAACCTGAAGGCTGCAGGCACATAGGAGGACATTCCGGAGGAGCCATACTACATGCTTACCCTTTTTTTATACTCTTCCCAAGCATACATTTTCAGCTGATATCAGAGACAGACAAGAAGGCTAGATGGACCTCCGGTTGAGCATGGTATGGCCAGTCTTGTGTCCCCAGGAGGGCATGCCAGCTGTGGGAAGGTGTGCTGGGCAGTCCCCGGCACTCCTTCTTCCTGGCTTTATCAGCAGGTCACCCTGCAGCTCCCCATGCCGCCTGCATGCTCGGGTTTTGTTTGAAGGGACCGCAGCTTTGGAGAGGCATGGTGTGCAGCCCCATGTCCCTCCAGCATGGAGCCAGGACACAGAGGGGGACTCTCCGGGACCGGCTCCGTGAGGCACGTCACAAAGAAGCCATAGTATAGAAACAGCCTGCAGGAGCTGCACAACTGATGTCAATAAGAGAAAGATCAGACCCTGGTGCCTAAAATTACTTGCTTTAAGTTAATGTTAAACATATTGCCAAAGCATCTTACACAATTTCAATTATGCACTGAAAGAATCTGCATTGTGGAGTTCAAATTTAATTATATTGTCATTTACTCCAAGGAATGCTTGCGGTTTAATCACTGTTTACATTTATTATCTTTGGTTTACATTTTTTCCCAGATTAATAGATCATAAGATACCACCGCATCAAGATTTCGCATTAAGGCAAGATACTATTTTAACATTATGTGGTAACTCTTTAAAAACCAAACAATTGTCAACCTCATCCCACTGAAATAGCTCTTTGTTCCAAATTCACGTCCCTGGAAGCGCTGGAATGTCCTCATGGCGAGGTGGCCTGCCAAATCGCTGAGCGAGGGCTGGGGTCAGCTCCCCTGCTGGTGTAACACTAATGACGCCGTGGAGCCGTGCCAACGGGGATTTTGGCCCTCCATATAACCCCACCCAGGATGTTCATTGTTCGATTATACAGAACATGCACATGCTGTGGACTTGTAATGCCCTTCGAATAATCCACCCCAGCAAAGCGGCTTCGGGAGGCTGGTTACTACACAAAAATAAGGAACCTGAACTGTACGCTAACCCCGTGAACGCGGTCCCAAGTGGCTGCAGAACCCTTCGGTGTAACCAGTAATTTCCATCACAAACCAGCCATGTAATTACAGACTAACCGCAGAACTAATGCTCATCTTACAGCAGCTCAGTTGTGGTCTGGGTCCTGATCGTGCCGTCAGATACCAGGTGCCTTCCCAGACTATCCAAAGGTCAGCCCTGACCTATAAATGCTGGCCCAGGTACAGAAGGTGCTTGCACACACTGGCATTCGTAGGTAGGTGCATAGACAAGGGGTCGCCAGCAGGAATTGGATTGCCAGGTAGGAGAGTCCTGCATTATCAGTGCAAGATTTGGTTTATACAAATTTACCAATAACATCAGTATCAATAACATCATTACAGTAACTGTAGAAAAAGAACTGAACTGAAGGTATCATGTAAAAAAATGCGTAGTCACAACACTTCACAACTTCCAGATGGTGAGTAAATATTATAAAAGAGAGCAAGAGAATGAAACCATTTATTCCACTCTTCCCTACCTAGCTTTCTTTGGGAAAGACATTTGTCCACATTTCATTTCAGATTACCACTTAGGTACGACAAAGCCTCCTCAAGATGCATTCAGGCTATGCAAACTCCAGATTTCTCTTCAAGCAAATATGTGCCATTCGATGCAATCTCAAGCAGAGAAGGAAAATGCTGTGCAGTCAGGGAACATAGAATCATAGAATCATAGAACACCAGGTCGGAAGGGACCTCAAGGATCATCTGGTCCAACCTTTTGAGGCAACAGCACAGTCTAGACGAGATGGCCCAGCACCCTGTCCAGCTGAGTCTTAAAAGTATCCAGTGTAGTGGAGTTGACCACTTCCCTGGGGAGATTATTCCAATGGTTGACTGTTCTCATTGTGAAAAACTTCCCTCTCGTGTCCAATCGGAATCTCCCTGAGAGTAACTTTTACCCATTACCCCCTGTCCTCTCCATGTAACTCCTTGTAAAAAGGGAGTCTCCATCTTCTTGGTAACTTCCCTTCAAGTACTGGTACATGGTGATGAGATCACCTCTAAGCCTCCTTTTCTCAAGGCTGAACAAACCCAGTTCTCTCAGCCTATCCTTATATGGCAGGCTTCCCAGACCTTTGATCATCTTGGTGGCCCTTCTCTGGACCCCCTCCAGCCTGTCTGCATCTTTTTTGTATAGCGGGGACCAGAGCTGTGCACAGTATTCCAAGGTGTGGCCTGACAAGCGCTGAGTAGAGTGGGACAATGACTTCTCTATCTCTGCTGGTGATGCCCTTTTTGATGCAACCCAGCATCCTGTTGGCCTTCTTGGCTGCAGCAGCACACCGTTCACTCATACTAAGCTTCCTGTCCACCAGGACCCCCAGGTCCCTTTCCACAGAGCTGCTCTCCAGCCAGGTGGATCCCAGTCTGTGCTGCACTCCTGGGTTATGTTTTCCCAGGTGCAAGACCTTACACCCCACACATATATTATCATAAAATAATACACATACTATACTATATAATACAATAAAGATAAATATGCATATGTATTCATTAACATACATGAACACAAAAGCACACGTATGGGTCTGTTCTTACCCCTTCTCATACCAACAAAAACATGCATTAAGTTTTCTTGAGCTTTAATATACACTGTGTATTTGTGAGGACTGCAGAATCCGATCATATTAGAAGTAGTAATAATGTCAGAGTTTGTCCACATTCCTCAGGTAAGTTACATACTAGAACAATGTACCGAGGGCTGTCATCTGTACTAATACCTTACTAAAATACCCATGGCTTGATCGAATCTATATACTTAATTCATCTTTCCTTTTTTCAATTAAATGACAGATGTGCCCCATATAAACCATGAATGTGTGTGGAGACTGTTAAACTACTCATTATAAATGCAGGCGTTTCTGCAGTCAGTGAATCACTTGCAAATAAATTCTGATTTCATTCTAATGCATTCTGCGTACTCAAGGATCCACCAAATATTTTCTGTGACAAACTTTCAGCTGATGGGTGCTACTCAACATTCACTGAGCACAGCTAGTAACCCACTGTGTAGTCCTTGCCTTGATTGGATGAGAAGGAAGACTTTGTCAACAAGAAAATAAGGAAGAATGATTAATTCACTTCCCGTCTGAATTTTAAGGCATTCAGAATCATTCATACCGAAATTCATGAGACTTTGGGGATTTATTCATACCAGGAAATTAATTTCAATTCATTTGTATAGAGACTGACTTAGTGAATCATAGACCCGTGACCAGCTCAATTCTTTCACAAATTTTTTCATTCACCATTTCTTCCTGGATTTTTTTGCTTGTTTGTTTTTTGTATTTGACCAGATCTAAAATGTATATTCATATGGGGTTTTTTAATATACATAAATACAGGAAATACAATGGTGGCCAACCATGGCCAGGAAAAAACATCGTGGGGGGCAGGAAACACCATGGTGGCCACCTCCTTGGAAATCTGGTAAGGGAGGGGATGCTTTTGCGACCAAGGCTGCAGCCTTTTCAGGTACTCTGCCCCCCTGATCTTTCCTAAACGAACTTAGAGGAGAATGAATCGGACCAAACTTTAGCCACCCAAAATGTAGGCACCAGTTAGGCTGGTCAGCTAGATGGTCCTTTACACCCAGTGCGGAGATGGCCCCTCCATGGTGCAAGTCACCCCAGTAGTCCCAGAAGGGGACAAATCACCATCTGGAGATATTTATCTCCACCTATGGGGAGATGGGACTACGGGGACAACTTAGGCAAACAGCTTAGTGAGAAACTTAAGTTTTATGTAGTTCAACACGTCAGATGAATCTCACCATTTTGTCTGAACTTGGGAAAATAACCAAGTAAAATAAGGAAGTCATAAGAGATTCAGTCTTTTTTTATTACATTCTACCAAGCTTCGTATAAATGCTGGCTAAGGCATTTCTGTATCTAGAATAATAACATGAACTGACATTGCTGGCTGCAATTTTTTCCCCCTTTCATTCTGAGGAGGCTGAACATGGAAAACAAGTCACTGGGAGGGAAGGAAGCATGAAAAATGTGTCTCTGTCTGCAGCTGGAACGTTTCGCTTATTAATTCTCAAAGGACTTAAGGCAGAATCTCGTGGAAGTTTAAAATCTGACGAAGCTTAAGAAAAAAAAGGCAAGTCCTAAAACTTTTAAGGTAATAAATCATAGATTTCAGATTGCCCATTTCTTAGAATGTCAGTTAAGATGAAAGAGCCTAAGAAGGAATAAAATACCATATCTTTTTTAATTATTCTTCTTCCAAGTCATCATTCCTGTGTTTCTTTTTATTTTACCTACAGAAGATCCATTTCTCTCTGTGTAACTCACAGTTAATTTGCAGGGGGTGAAGCCTTTCCATGGCTTTTTGCAAAGAATGTAGAATAATCTCTGCGATGGACTGTCATGAAATAATATCCTAATGTACCATACTGAAAAATTATCTCAACTTTATCTCCTATTAGACAGGAGAAAGATGCATCAGATCACACATCTATTACTCAAATCAGTCAGACATGGTATCATTCTATTACATATGCTCCTGAAATTGTAGAAAAAGACCATTGAAGTTGCAAAGTATAGCATACAGATGCTAGAAAGTCCAAAAATTAAGGATGTATTAAGTGCAATGTCGCTGGGGCTTCATTACACATCGGTACCAAAGACCAATCTCATGTTCCCATGCTGTGCACGGAACTGCCTAGATGCGGCCAACAGAAATGCCAGGCATAGCGATGTTTCCTCTTCAGATTATGCAATTAAGTCAAGACTGCACATAGATTTTTTTGCCCACTTGGCATCTAAAATTCTGAGTTTACTCTAGACAGTAGGTACCTACCTGTGCATGGCAGGGGAGGAAATTTTGTCACCATGACTTATGATGGGAAAACAACTGAATAGGTGAAGCACTTGACCAGGAGGAAATATGAGCTTAACTAACTCTGAAACAGCATTTGAACTGAATGCTGACCAGGAGACTGCTGACCACCAAGAGGGTCAGCTGGGGGTGGAGGGCCAAAGTCGTACCCTCATTTTTGGAAAGCCCACTGCACTGCTGAGCATGGAAGTACGATGCCACCAAAAAAACAAGAAGTGAGAAGCGCTGAAGGGCCCAGGTGCTTTGGGCAGGCTTGGCAGACTGGCCTCTCCAGGGACTTAGGTGACATTTTGAGACCTCTCCACTCACCTATCTGGATCATGGTGTGAGAAACCAGACAGTGCACTCATGGACAGACGGTTGGTCTGTCCAATCTGCTGTCCTGCCTCCAGCAGTAGGGCCGTAGCCATCAGCTGACACGTGAGGAGGATTTGGAGAAGAGGGCAAGCCATACAGCCATGCTTCCCTGGTACCTGCCCCACCTTGAGGTGTAATTCCTGATATCTTTATGTCTGATAGCCCTTGATGGCTTTTCCTTCTGTGGACTCCCTTTCTAACATCACGAACAAAGCCAATCTCCTGCAGTGACAGGGATATTTGTGCCCCCACAGGGACTTGAAGTTCCAGAGCGAGGGGCCAGCCGGCAGCGGTGGGGGACAGGCTTTCCGAAAGGCTCTCCAGCAGCCAGGTGCCTCGGCTCCACTCCAGCCTGCCAGAGGTGCCGAAAATAGCTAGACTCAGTCTGGCCTCAGGAGTTTAATGTTCCTTTTATTGCTGAAGCAATAACATAAACATCTGAACAACAGTTCCAGAATGTAATCTAACACATTGTTTTGTTTGCATCTTTTTAAAATAAAATTACTAGGGTATAAAAGGCATTCTGTGAATTATGCTGGCTTTCATGTGTACTGGAATAGGATGTTTGAAGCCATTCAGAATAAGAGTCTGCTATGGCAGATACCATGTTCACACAGTAAATATAGTGTTATCTTACAATCTGAGAGAGGACATTTCCAGAGCAGGTAATCCTTACCTTTGTTCTTTTAATTAAGCTCCTTAACTCTGTGCTACATCATGGACATTACAGATATGGCAGGGATGTTCCTTCAGGCTGCTTTAGACATACCCAGGGGGGCTCAGAAGAGCCCCTCCTCAGCAGCCATCTTCACAGGTCGCTGGTGCCTGACTTGGTCCCCCTCATCACCCCTCCGGGAGCTCAAAGCAGACAGCGCAGCGACCCCAGGGAAAGCTGGATTTTTCAAAAGACTTCAATGCCTATGAGCAGGGCCGGGTTTTTAAATCCACCCGGCATCTACCAGCTCCCACAAAAGCTGAGAGCATTTAAAGTTTCATCACTTCATTTAGCTGCCTACGTGGGAACCAGCGGGCGCTGAACTCTTTGGAAACGCCTGCCCTGTGAAACTAGCCTCCAAGCATTTTACATCACAGCTGACGGTGTCAGTGTCAACTTCTACATGTTGAGTAAGTAAGGTCCTGACATAATACACTATAATGACTCCCTGTGCAGCTCTTTAAGGCTTTTATGTAGAGACACACTTAGACGTCTTAATAGCTCAGAGTTGTTACTTTTACTACTCATAGCTGTCTTACACATACACATTTATATATCGATTCATCAGTGTAACTGCTAGGTGAACATATTCACTTAAGCCTTGGAATTTTTCTTGGAAAATGCACCAAATCTTTCCCCCCTCCCCGTAAAATAAATTACATCCATTTGATGGGGTGCTTTTTCTGGTGTTCAAGAAGGACATTGCTACAAGAGTTAACCAATTATCTGCCAAAAAATCAGTTGTAAAGATATGCCTGTCTAGTAAATTAAAAACAAGTCTTCATTTAAGTCTCAGGTTTTTAAATTAATCGTTCTTTATTTTCAACTTTGGACACGTCTCTTCATCTAACAGTTGAATTCCTGAAAAAAGGAGTTTATGTCTGGAGCTCTGCTGTAACAAGAGAAGCAAGCCTTTAGATTGCATGTATACTTTAGACTACACATGTATTTCACAAACACGCTCCATGTGGCTATGTTTAACAATATAAAGTATATCGCAATGAATGAACATTTAAAAGTAAGGATGTAAAGGACCAGGGAGATCTCTGGATTAATCACTACAGCTTTTGGGTGGTCCAGGATATGCTTGTTAAATTTTATGCTGAGCAAATTTAATATTATGTAGAAAAATCATCTTTGCAGTATATTTCACCTCTGCATTCCTATGTCTGCCTTTCTCCCTAGCAGAGCCAACACGGGCTCAGGCACTAACCGGGGCTCAGCCCCTGGGAGTGGAAATGCTGTGCAGACCCTTCACAGCTGTAGGACCAACTGTGCAGGTACGTATTTGTTGGTAGATGATGGACTTTTCCATTGGTACTTGCCAGACTGACAAACCAGACCAGCTCCTCCTCTTTCAAATGTATTCCTGATGCTGCTGAGACTTTGAAAAGGCCTGTATATTAATGTGTTTGGCTTTATTTTTGGTGAAGCAGACTCTCTGAACTCAACTCAGGATGAATGCTTTTCCCCCTTAGCCTCTAGCAATATGTAAATAGGCGAAATCATCTCTTACATTTAAAAAAATAATTAAAAAGTTAGAATACTATCTAGCTAAATCCACTTTTTCAGATCTGGCATTTATTGCTTTCTCTGTTTATAAAAACTAGGTCACATTGTGTGTGCATTTTAAAGAAAAAAATTTGAATACACCTTTCAAGCACAGATTAATGCTTCCCAGTTATATCTTTCTGTTGTGTTCAAAAAGTTATGTAAAATAACAAATTTAGCACGGAAGTAATGAAAAAATTTCTATCAAAAGCGAAAGGCTACCATAATTTACTGACTAAAGCTTTAAAGTTATCAGTTCCAGTAAGGTTAAAAACAGAGTCATAAGCCCAGTGGCATCACTCAAAGGACAGATTTATTGGTTGTGACTGTAACTATTATATCATTCGCAAACAGTACTGTGTTTTTCTGACAAACATGGAGCTATTAAAGCAATAATAACTCAAAAACTCTCTGGTGAACAAAGAATAAATGAGTGGGAAAAAATAATGCTTTTCTATAGAAGGATATGTTAATTGTCCTTGCTATAGATGTCTGTCTGAAAACTATTGAGGCAAGAGAATAATCCAAAAGCAAAACTTGTCTACCATTGATATTAAATCTTCCAGGATCTTCTTCAGCGGCAACGGCAAGAAAGGAAAAGAGCAGAAGAAGCCGAGGTCTTTGGCTCTCTCCAGAGAGTAGGCAGGGGTGCTTCCCAGATGTCAGGAGCTGTACGTACAGCTCAGCACTCCCCGCAATCCAGCACAACAGCACTGGGGCAGCAGAAAAAACAATTTCCTCCGGATTATTATTTTTCCAGTAATGAGTCAGATCAGAGAAAAACCCTTGATAGAGAGCAATAAAGAGAAGAACTTTGTTTCCCTTACAAAGCTTGATACAGTTTTGGTTTCCCCCAGGGCCTAAGGAAGGGAAGCCATGCTGATAGCTACCAGCAGAAGCACAATGCAAAGTGCTCTTGTTGCCTTCAGGAAAATATGAGCTTGTTCCCTGTTCAGCTGAGCCCTCTCAGCTGGATGCAAACAGTATGGTGAGCGGCAGCGACAGAACAAAGCGTAGGCACACCTCTCTGTTTACTGTGGTCTATGGCAAGATACGCACCAGCTCTTAGTTAACATTTGAAGTAAGGAGTGACTGAACCAAGTGATCAGCTCTGGCATGCCTGCTGGTGGCCCAGCCGGACTTAGCCTTCACCCAGGTGCGGGTCCAAGGCAAAACAGTCCTGCAAGGGCCAAGGCTGCAGGGAGGCTGGAGGGAAAATTGGCCAAGAGACCAAGAGGGAAATCTGCACTGCTGCTGCCCACATTATCTTGACTGCGTGGATAAAAAGCTTGCCCTTACAAGTACTCTGCAACGTATTAAAGCCTTTCTCTTTCTCTCTCTCTAGCTTCTATCCCATTTTTCTAATCACAAAAAAAAAGGTTTAGACTCATTCTTAATGCTAAAACCCTCTTCATTGCTCTGGCTAAGGAAGGTAATGAAAGAGGATAGATGCTGAAAAAACCTGTTGCTAATGTTAGCGCAGAGGTAAACAGTCAGGTTTTCACACTCTAGCATTACCATTTTTCAGCTCATATTCAACACATAGCAAGACTAACGACTCATCCCCTAATCCACTGGCTGCAGAGGAGACCTCTGCGTGTACATCCGCAGACAACCATGGATTAATATAAGTGCAAACAAAGCTGGTGTTCTGGGCCCCTATTGTTTAGAACTGGCAGCAGAAATAAAGCAATAAAACTGTTAATAAACATTTTGAAATACCTACTCAGTCATAGCTAAACCAGACCTAAACCCAATCTTTTTTGGAAAGAGGGAAGAAACAGACACTTCATTTCTGCGCCTCAGCAACTCATGAGCACAGCCCTTGTTTGTAAACCTGGCAGGCTCAGGCACATGGACCTTAAAGTTACAACAGCATTATGTGCAGAAAGCTGTTTCCATTCATCCTTAAGAATACCTAATTGTGGTTTTTTTTTTTGGCTTGGTCCACAGTAGGTACAAAGAGTGCTAACACAAAAATGCAAAATGCCTGGGACATTGATGGAGAGGTGAGAACCCAGAAGTCATTTTCCCTCTGCCTGGATGACTTTTTCAGGAAGGTAAATTCTCTGGGAACTGCCAGAATTTAGGACCTAGTACAGCTGTCATTGCAGATTAAAGCATTTTCATCAAGTTTGGGGTGAACTGGATCAGCCTTTGCTTAAGATGAGCTGCGTATATTTACTTGTGGCTTTGCCTCTCCTGAGCCATAGAGTCATCCCTGATAATCACTCCCCAGAGGACCCAAGCCCCACCGGTCAAGGGACTGTACACACGATGAAAAGACTGTCTAAAGGAGTTTAGTCTATCTAATGTACAGACAATCAGAGAATCAGCTGAATGCCAGCTGTATTTACTTAGCTGTTTTTTCTATCTCAGATGTACACAATATGCGTAATTTCTTTAAAAATCAGTTGCATATTAGTTGAAAATTGACTTAATAAATAAAATCGGTAAAGTATATTTGAAATTCATTCATTCACTGATTTCTTACACTGGTTATTTAAAATAATAGCATATGATTAAAAATTGTTTTGGCTAAACCAAAATATCAGTTGTCCCAACAATTAAAATGTCCTGGCTGTGCTCCTAGGTGATGACAGTACTATATTTAGTCACTGAGTACCACCAGCTGTCTTGCTAACAGAAGTCTGGCATTTTCCTTAATTGAGAGATGCAGTATGTGTGAAATGATACCACTCACACTCACTCATGATAATACTAGCATGACCTAGTTGAAAGCTTTTGATTTTTTTTGCTTCTTTGTTCAGAAGAATAACAGTTGGTTCAGTACAATGTTAAAAACTGAAACCTATCCAAGGGGTTTATAAGGAATTCTCTGCAGATTATGATCTAGAAACCTCATTTTTCTGAGTCCCCCAGCAGGCAAGGGCAGGTGAGGAGGAAGAAATGGCAAATGTAGCCTTCAACATTTGACAATTACCTTCCCAGTCATCCATATCTTGCAAGTTTGGGAGACGTTTTCTGATTTTTTTTTTGCCTCAACTGAACACTGGGCCAGAGGTAGCTCAGGGTGTTACATTCTGGTGGACATTACGGCTTTCTGTCAGCCTTCTACCTTAAAAGCAATGGTATAACTAGAGGTGGATGATGACTTTTGTTGCTGAATAGTTAGTCTGCCCCATAATTGTAGTTTTGGATGCAACAAAACTATTTGCGAATTCTGGTTTGAATTCCTAGAGTATAAATTTCAGAGAGAAGCCAACGGTCCCTTTGCCCACTCTCACTTCAAGGCTGCATTGCCTGGTAGGTAGGACAAATATCAGGTCAGAAACATAACTAAGCGCACCGCTTCCCACGAGAGCTCCTTGCACTGGGATCTGGGTGATGGTTAATGTAGCTCATTTATTCTCTCTTGTTGACATGCTTCCACTCATATTCATAAATAAACATTCACTGAAGCAGCAACTAAAAATCTGAAGTTCCCCTTGTCAGATGACCTAATCACCGTCTTAGAGAGATGTATATTATTTTTATCCAATAAATATTTACATTATCATTTTTAAGTCGTCCAGCCATAACAGAAGAGCCATGAGACCCTGCCTCAGCACACACTGCAGCCTAACACTTGCACTATCTTCTGAGTGGGGCAGCCTGGGGTTAAAATTCCTGCTGTGGACCAAACAAAAAGGGAATCAGACCCAAGGTTTCCCACATATGATGTGAATGTCCGGCACTGGGATCTAGGGCACAGGAACAGCTTTAATACCAGCTTCACACGATTACCTCATTCCTCTTGTGAATCTGGCCCTTGGGGTTTTATTTACAATGTCCCAAAGTGAAACTAAATGATTCAAGGTGAATTAAATGTTGCAAGCAGCCCAGAACTGCTTTTTCTTGATTCATTGAAAATCTTGAAAAGCCTTGGCTGGGGAAGCAGTCAACCACAACACAGTCAAAAAAAATGGAAGAATGGTGGCTGAGCAGGAAACGTCCTCGTTCACTGTGCCTGCTCCTGAACGGCCAGCTGGAGCTGACGTGTGCAGCCAACCGTCCTTACCGAGAGCGTGACGGCTTGTGAATGGACAAAATAAATATTTCACAGTATTTATAGGCACTGTGGGCATGTGAGGAGGCTGAACCTGAGCCTGCAATTCAGAGACGTGAATTCGGTTCCCAGCCGGGCCACAGTGTTTCTGTGCAACCTCAGGTGAGTTGTTTACTCCCTGGATGTGCAGATGCAAATTCTTGTAGCTCTGTGAGAGGTTTCACTGCTTCTGTGGACCGGCTATACCAGCTGGAGACCTGAGCCCTGACACCTCATGCTCCTCAGTATAACAGGGTGGGTAATGCTTCCTTAGATCTTGAGGACCTTGGACTAACGATAAAGTCACTAATGTTGCATGGGTGCCTATTGCCATGGGCCCATAAAGACCTAAAAAACCAAAACGAGTAAAACAAATAACCTGGGAACACCTTAAGCAGCAATTTATGTTGTACTACATAGCAATTTGTTGTATACTATGTGACACTGCCATCATGGGCTTTTAAAATCTTTAAACACAGGATGTTTTCCTGTTCTCACACACTTGATGTTTCCTCCAAATGGGGAACTCCTGGGGTGTACGGCAGATCAGCAGTTCACGTATTCATTGTTCTGCAAAGTCACATTTTTCAGGAGTGAAGGAGTGAAGCTGTGACTTTTTGCTTCAAAGGTGATTAAGAAGACAGCTGAACCCATACTACTTAGCAAAATAATGTAGCTGGTCAGAATTTCTCACCATGTATTAACTGTGAAATATACTTGAAAATTGAGATTTTAATTAAAAATCAGTGTTCTTACCTGACATCACTGGAGGGTCACTGAGCAGCACAAGAATGCAGATGAATTCTGGCCTGCTTCAGCAAGCCAAAGGAGATTATAATGTCTCACAGAAAGCCCAAAGAGCTGAATAGGAAACGTACCGTGTTTCCTAACCTGCCAGTAAGAAAAGATCATCAGATCTGTTTTTCTACTTTTCTGTTCCACACTTGTATCTGCCATGGGGAAAAATCTGGAAGGGATGAGCAGGCTCTCAGTCACTGTTTAAGTACTTTGCTTTTCATAAAAGCGTGAAGCAGAAGTGTTTTGTTTTCCATTGCATTTCACAGCTTCTGCACGTTAAATGCCTTCAGATTCCTGCAGAGAGCTAAATCTGGTGTGCAGGCTGCAGCAGGTAAACAAGGTATATCTTAATGAACTGCCAAGTAATAACACGAAGGAACTTTTTAACACAGCTTTACTTTCATTACTCATTCTAAACTCCATGGCTGCTCCCATAGCCTCTAAGCCCTGAAAAAACCAGTGTTTGTCCCTGTGATTCCTGATGTAACACGGCTAAGAGGCAGGGAGGCAGAAACCTGACCCTAATTTAGTGCAGCTGAGTCACAAGCCTTTACAAAAAGACTGGGTTAATTATTTTTTAATCATTTTTTATTTTTTTAAGGGAAAAGAGAAAATGTTGAAGATTTACATTTAATTAGAGAAGATGTTTGATTTCAAGAATATGCCCAGCAGGGTGGCATTTAGTAACAGCGCCGTCTCTTCTGGCAGTAACTTGTCAGACTAGGGGCGCCCAGTCCTACCTGCTGTTCAAACACAATCTGAGAAATAGGTCCTTCCCAGGATATTTTAGGATCTCAAAATAAAATGTGACAAGTTGGTGCAAGCAAACAAAGAGGGCTTGAAAAGGAGAAGCAGGGAACAGAAAGGTCATATGGCAGGAGATCTTGGCTTAGTGTGCTTGGGCACATGCTCTTTCAAGAAGAGAAGCAAGAGACCCTAATAATATCAGTGACCCCCTTCCATCAGCTGGTAGTATGGCATGGACATTGTGGTAGTAAAGGGTCTTGAAAACCAACCTGAAGGAAAAGACAGAATCCCAGAATCACAGAAGGGTTGAGGTTGGAAGGGACCTCTGGAGGTCACCTGGTCCAACTGCCCTGCTCAGGCAGGGCCATGTAGAGCTGGTTGCCCAGGACCCTGTCCAGATGGCTTTTGACTATCTCCAAGGATGGAGACTCCACAGTCTCCCTGGGCAACCTGTGCCAGTGCTCGGTCACCCTCACAGTGAAAAAAGTGTTTCATGATGTTCAGAGGGAACCTCCTGTGCTTCAGTTTGTGCCCAGTGCCTCTGGTCCTGTCACTGGGCACCACTGAAGAGAGCCTGGCTCCTGGCAACCAGGAATAAGTAGGCTGTTCTCTAGGAAATGGTTTTCACTCATAGACTGCAAGACTCCAGATTTCTGTGTTCACAAAGCATGAGATGGGTGACTTGATAAAATTCTTACCAGGTTACTCACAAAGCCCAGCATTTAAGAACCAACAGGTCAGCTCCAGACACTGTAACGTGACGACCTTGTTTGAAAAGCAAACATACACAAATTGGAGATACTATATCCGATATCTTACTTCACAATAAACCAGGGGCTGTACGTTCCATTTGAAATTGCTTTGCCTCTTAGGATTTCTAGCAGGGTGTGCTGGTTTTGGCTGGGATAGAGTTCATTTTCTTCACAGTGGCTAGTATGGGGCTGTGTTTTGGATTTGTGCTGGAAACAGTGTTGATAATACAGGGATGTTTTTGTTACTGCTGAGCAGTGCTTACACACAGTCAAGGCCTTTTCTGCTTCTTGCACCACCCCACCAGAAAGTAGGCTGGGGGTGCACAAGAAGCTGGGAGGGGACACACCTGGGACAGCTGACCCCAACTGGCCAAAGGGATATTCCATACCATATGGCATCATGCTCAGTATATAAAGCTGGGGGAAGAAGAAGGAAGGGAGGGACGTTCAGAGTGATGGTGTTTGTCTTCCCAAGTAACCATTACGCGAGATGGAGCCCTGCTTTCCTGGAGATGGCTGAACACCTGCCTGCCCATGAGACGTAGTGAATGAACTCCTTGTTTTGCTTTGCTTGTGTGCACAGCTTTTGCTTTCCTATTAAACTGTCTTTATCTCAATCCACGAGTTTTCTCACTTTTTCTCTTCCAATTCTCTCCCCCATCCCAGCAGGGGGGAGTAAGCGAGTGGCTGTGTGGGGCTTAGTTGCCGGCTGGGGTTAAACCACGACACAGGGTCACTTGTAATGCCACACTATCACTTCATGTTTCAACATAACCATTCTTCTTTCTAAATCAGCCACATATTCCTGCTCCAGAAATCTAAGCTTTCATTTTGAGCATATTAAAACCATTAGCATAATTAACAGCAAAGGAAAATGTCAGGTAGCCAATATAAGTTCTCTGATGTTGCAAACAGCATGAAAACAACAGCTTTGATATATGTGACCTGTTCTCATTCATCTCAATGCAATATTAACAATGGAATGTTAATTACGAGCATAATGCTACTTCATACATCAACATTTTAATCTGTTTCACAGGTCAGTTTTGTAAAAACATCACCAGCTGATGGATGCAGTAGCAGATGTTATGGAAAAATGCAACAGGCAGCTTGCTGTTGTCACTGATGCTATGGATCTCAAGTGTTCTTTGTCAAAGTATAAATTACTTACCAGAAGGAAATATTCTCCAGGTTTTGCACTGAAGGAATCAGCTGCCTTCTATTCCCAAAAATCACAACCAGGTTACATATCTCTGTGTCTCTCAACCTGCTGCTTCTCCCAAGACCATTTTCCACAGGGCATCTGCAGTACAAAATTGAGTGATACCAGATTGACCAGCTGACCAATAACTGATTTATCACTGATTATATTGTTCCAAGTGATGGCACACAGTTCACTCCCATCCAGCTGATGTCACCTGGCCCTGGGTTATTCGCTGACTCACAGTGATCTATTTCTTAATAGGCAATGTAAATGGTTGCTAGCAATGTATCAGTCAAGTAGACATACATAGCAGAACATCTGTATTATGCTCTCAACACAGGATCCAGACGTCTAAGACTATATACTAATGGAGAAAAGTGGGCTTGTGGTTTTTCTTCCCTTATATGAAGACCTAACTTAAAACAATAAGCATCTGGTGGAATTTGCAAAAGAGCTTTGTGGAGCTGGTGGGCTGTCTTGGGTACCGCTTAGGCAATACAAAGCCCACAAGGGTATGTCTGCAGCATCTGAAGTTGCCTAAATGCCTTTACAGACCTGAAAACCTTTAAAAAGACCTGAATCTCAACACTGAAAGGTACATTTCTGAAGGGTGTATTTCCTGAGATGACTGTCATCCAATTCAAAGGGCCACAAACTGCAGAAGATGAAATTTGATGCTCCCAAGTCTTTGGGAGCAGGGAAGGAAGTGATCAGAGGGCTGCAGGGTGAAACAGCACTTAACCAGCTCCTAGTTGTCTTCCAGCTTCAGAAGCACTGCTGTGAAGAGCCTCTGAGTAGGAAATAGGGCAGGAGCAGGAAGACTGGAAGCGAAAGAAAAATTACTGTTTGGCATAGTCCTCCATCACGTCAGAAATTGGACAGCTGATTGTAAGGAACGATGCCAGAAATTGCTTTGAGCCTGCATCTTTTCCAAACACAGTGACTGTGCAAAGAGACCAGCCACGTTTCTGTGAGGTGTGGACTTATAGGGACTCAGGTGATATATCTGAATGACCAAGGCTGGCATCTGTGGTAGGGAAGCCAAGGTTTGTCTAGCTTAGAGGCTTTGTGTCAATCTGAGGATGTTAACCCCTTTCTAACCAAAACCTGGTCATGTTGTAGCTTTTACAAGCGGATTTCTCCCCTTTTCCATGTTCTGCCATGAGGGGGAAAAAGCCAGTTCCAAGCTAAGCATTTTTTTCTGGTTTTGCTCTTTCTTGACTAAGATAAGCACAAGTGAGTAAGGAGAGCATGATAAATGACCTGACAGATTATTCTCAATAACTGAGGCACAAGCCACAAAAATAAAGAAACAAATAAATAAATAAATCTGAAAATACAGAAGGATCCATTTATAAAAGCGTAAGCCTCATTTCCACCGTTCATTCCTTAATTCCACATGTAAATTGCACTGGGATGTCTTAAATATTTTCCATGCCTATTTATCTTACAATATTTTCATGGATCTAACCTCTTTTTTCCCTTCTGAGACATTTCTAGCACTGTGGCTGGACAGCCCAGCTGGGATACAGCTGTGGACTGTCCAGCTTTGATGAGCTATAAACTTTTTCTTTTGTGCTAACGTTGTCACATTGCCCACTGCTTTGGTTTCTTGAATGCTGGTGGTTAAAAGGCAGATCTGAAATCCCCAAAACTGCTCTTTTTAGTCAAGCGTTGCTCTCCTTTTGTATCAGCAATTTCTAGTTAAACAGCACCGTACTAGAGGACCTATAGATCATTAAAGGTGCACTCAGGGTGTCCAAGAATAGAAACACTATGCAGGTGTTGTTCCCCCATTGCCTTTTCAAAACGGACCGGTCAGTCCCCTCATTGATTAGCAATTGCGCTAAATGTCTTATAAAAGTCTGACCCTAACACTGCTAATACCTTCGGTCAGCCAAATAAATTCTTTCAAACTTTCACAGTGGAAAAAGCCTTCTATTTTATGATTTTACAACCCTGTCATTAGCAATCTTTGAAACAGCATTCCACCCCCAGGTTGCGTTCTGTGGTTATGAACTTCATTTGATCACTGCCCCATCAATTTGACATTAACTGCTACAATTTACAACTGCTCCGGCTTTCTACCTATTATTGTCGTACCTCTGCAAGTGCAAAAAACTGCTGCCCAGGGGAAGTCTGAAAGAATGCAATGTCTTGTTAAAACCTGAAAGGGCAATGGGGGTGGGGGGAAGAACCTCCTACAAGAGAAAACCAAAGGTTTGATAATGAATAATGCTTCCTTCTCTGCTGTGAACACGGGTGACCTGGCATGTAGACCACAGCAAAGTAGTGAATAATTCACTGAGAGAGTCACAGACCTCCTGGTAGACCACAGCATTGCTTTGTCTCACAAATATGTTCTCCCACAGAACGGGGCTCGACAGGATGTTTCAGTCTACAAATGTTTAAACAAAAGGCGGGTGTGACGGGGTATGCAAGGGGAGTACCGTGCATGCAGCAGGCCAGCCCGCACAACTATTTTTCCATTAGCAGTTGATTGATAATTCTATAGGCACTGCACATAAGGGTGATGGAGAGAAGAATGGCTTTGATGGAGCTGAGGCATACAGCTCACGTCCGATTTCTAACCCAGACAAGAAACCAATTCCACCTTCAGACAGAGACATTTAAGCAGCATTAATTGTCTGAGCTGAAGCCACGGGAGCATGGACATTTTGAGCAGCAGCTGGAATCCAGGCTGATTTCCTGACCTTTGTGCTCATAAAAGGAAAAGCAACCAAAGGAGCTATTGGGGCTGGAATATGGCCCCAGTTTCCATGTGAGTTGCTTTCTTTGCTTTTGTGGGTTTCTCAGCCTGAGACAAATCTGAGGCCAGGTTGTTTCTGTTTTAGTTTGCAAAAGGAAAAAGACTCTCAAGTCACTGAACACTATTCAGGCTCTGCCTCTTTCTATCTCTGAGCCCAGGGCTGTGAATATGGGCCTGGGTCCTGAGGGCTGTGCTAGGGACAGGAGAAGAGCAGTGCAAAACCCCCTAAATCCCAGCTCTGATGTGGCTTTCAGTTGTGTTTGGGAATAAAGCTAGCAGGCACTTTTTGTTAACTTGGATATCAAACTGTTTATAGAAGCTTTTTGCCATTTCTCTTTTGTTTTTCCATCTTTGCAGCCAGAAATATTTTGAGACTAATCTCATGGTATATCTGAAGTTTAAATTGTTTGGTCTGATGGGGCTTCTGAGTAAGTCACTTCTATATCCAGATCCTCTCATGTTACCTTACTCACACTAAAAAAGATCTTTTGATTTCATTGTGGTTATTTCCAGCATATAAGACAGTTAATTTCTAGCCTGTGTCTTTCTTCTCTTATCCAGACGAGCTGAGCTATTCTCAGGCTCTGTAAATTGCAGAAGAATCAAGAAACTTCCTCCTGATTATCCCCCCTGTTGCACACCTTCTGTAGATCTGGTTTTCTAACATACCAGGCAATGCTTTGTCCTCTCACATGGTGAAGGTCATGTCTGATCTGTCAGCTCACATGCCAGGAGAAGGACGCCCAGATGCTAAGGCTTTAGTTTGGAACTATGTCCTTTGGGCATGGGGCAATGAGGCAGAGGACATGAGTTCTGCCCATGACTTGGCGACTACTGTGTCTGGCTCAGGAGGTCACCAGGCAGAAGAAAGGCTGCAGGTCAGCACTGTGCTTCAGAAGTGAGCAGGATACCATCCTCAGTGCATGGGAAGGGGAGGCAGGGACGAAATGCAGCACTCCCATGCTGTGCATGGAGCCTCCAAGGGAAGGAAATCACATCTTGAGTGAGATGTCTTTCAGTCCCTTTCCCCCTTGGCACTGTTTCCTCAGCACCGCTGGTACTGAGTGATGCTCAGTATGACTCAGTTCCACTCAGCATCACGCCACGGAGGAAAAGAGGCACTGCTGTTGTGATTCTATGTCAAAAACCTTTTTGGCTTTTCTATTTGCGGATCATGGACTGGTAAGTGTGGGACAATTCGTTCTGAAAATAGCTTTCTAGTCCATGCAGTTCTGCACGTGCCTGCAGAGGTTTCTTTACTGAAATGTTCACAGTAACCTGGTTTTACCACTGAGCAGAGAATTATTTTAACTTTTCCAAATGGATAATGTTCTTGGTTTTCACTGTATACTGCAAATTTGTCTAAAAACTTCATTTTTAAAATGAAGCCATTTTGGTGTGACTGCAGAAAGGTGATTGTTCCACCTTTTTTATGCTGCTTTTAACTCTCAGATCAGACTGGTTCTTCTCCTACTTAGTAAAGCCATAAATGCTTTATAATATCTGATTTGTTTTTCCAGATTCTCGGAATGATTTAGTCATCATTTCAACTGGTTAAAAGGGATTTTAGAAGCTACACCTAATATTTACAAGCTTCCACTGTAATCTTATTATTTTTCCAACCATCAAAGTCACATGGTCTCCTGCAAATTGGCTCGTGGAACACCACTTTCTCAGTATCTTTTCTATTATTTCCATCTATTACATACTACCCTCAAGCTGAGAGGAAACTTTAAAGGCACACAACTAAAGAATCTTTGTTTATTATTTGGAAAACCTTGGATGTATTTCCTTTGGCCAGATTTTACTGACTATGACTGGAGAGCTGAAAGTCCCTGTTGTTTCTAGTAAATAACCTTTAAAATACAGTTTTCTAACCCATAGTAGATAATAGCAGATAACACTGCTATTGGTATCAAATGAGCCCTCATATTTTCCCAATCGATGGATGCCTGGCAACCTCTACGAGAATTTTATCTGAGAACAGACTTACTTATTGTTCAGCTTCCAACAGCAGGACTCGCAGGCGGGATCCAGCCACTCGCTGTCTCCTGTTTTCCTGCTTTCTGGAGGGGCCTGGTTTGGCTGCCAGCTCCCACTGAAATCCAGGGGAGCCAGGAGCACTGTCTGCCTCTCAGAAGTCCCTCAGGGCCTTCACGGGCCTGAGTCCATAGTTTTCAAGGGCTGTTCTGACAACCTGAATGCACCGCCAGGATAAGAGAGTGGCAATCCCATTTCAAGCAGAGATGCTCTGAGAGTCACTGCACAACACCTCCTGCAGATTTTAATAGGTGTCCCACCTCCTTCAAGAGAGACTATTACCAGTGCCGTACAACTCCAGTGGTTACTATGCTGAAAAATTTAAATCTGCTTCTTTACCAAGGTGTTGCCCCTGCTGTGCGGGCATTGCTCTCTATCACTGACCTGTTAATGAGACTTTATCTATTGACAGTGAAGATCAGGCTCTGTTCCCATGGTGCACACCGAGAAGTGCTTTCCCTCTGCGGTTACCCCTCGGAAATAAGACTGACAGAATCTAACCCTTTGCCCCATAAAAATTGCATGCTGTTCTGAAAGTCAAAATGCAAATAATTCATGAATTTTGTAAACATCTCTAAGGGAAGAGAAAAATGGTAGGCAGAATTGGAGTCTTCTATTTTTACCCGTGTGCCTAGTTGATTACATGTCATTCTTCTCACACGGAACTAAATATCTTAAATGCAAATAGCCAGAGGTTGTTGTACGTTTTTTGCCCTTTCCACAGCTGTTCATTACAGAGCTCAATAGCAGCTGACAGCAGGTGAATATGTGGATGATGGGCCATGGATATATTCTGTTAAATAGAATGAATAAACCATTAAATGATCTTATTTCTTGATATGCCTGAATGCAAGCTGCATCTACAAGCAAAGCAACATTAAATTCTGTATAGCAAATCCCTCTTGTATTTTGCAGCACATCAGTCATGCAAATTTTATGCTATAATCTTTTAAGCAATTATAACCTCCGTTTATTTTTAATGATCTAGAGTATCCTTTTTCTTTTAGTTCTAGACAATTGAAATAAGGATGGATGAACCTGGAATATTAGACTACTTACATCTGGCTCATTTTGTAAACTATATTTGGTGTTTTATATAACTTGTTTGACCTGGGTAGGAATGACTGACAATGTATCTTCCCTTTTTGAGAATCAGTATCTTTGAAATTCTCTAATACACTAATTTAGCTGTATGTCTGTATGACATTGCTATCATAGGATTTGAGAATGATTTGGAGAGTGCCTTTTCAGAGTGAATGCATATTGCATGTATGTAACACATATGCATGGATACAATATAGATATAAATTGCATATTGTAGGCAAAAGGTATTAAAAGATGAAAGAAATTATAAAAATAGTCCTAAAGCATCATCTCCAAAAAATAACCACAATATTTTGACCACTTTCTGATCTAGGAATCTGATTCTGGATTTGGAAGTGTCTCTCTTCAATTTACAAGTTTCCATTTTCTATAGAAAGTATTACTTCAGATGTAGCTCTGCTCTCCCTGTTTGCTCAAAACCAGTAGCTCTGGGAACGCAGGACCTCCAACTCTTTCCATGGCACACCGTCACACAGGCGTGATCCTCTGCCGGCCCAAAGGCTGTTTGACCTGGTCTATGAGAGCGTGGGTTTTTGGAAGGCCAAGCGGATCAGGGCATTCCACTGTATGAGGAAGAATTAAGAGGGAGAAATGTAGGACCAGGCTGGGTTGGCAACTCCACCTGGTTGGTATGGTATCACTGCACAGCTATTGCTCTACTTCTAAGTGTGGGGCTGGGGAAAAAAGTGACCAAAGAACATTAAAAATTTAACCATCCCTGCCTTCAGGGGTTCTTGTGCCTCATTGCTCACTCTCCCTCCTCGTTCTGCTTACGCAGCAGAGCTTTTGTCTGGACTCCAAAACCTGGGGAGAAGCCTCACCACCTTCACAGAGACCAGCGTGGCATTACTCACTCTGGGAGCTACAGAAGACATCCATCCTGGATTAGTAACACCTGCCTCTGTGAGACTTGCATGAGTATTGTGAAAAACAGGATGAACTGCAAAAGTGAGCAATTCCAATAGCATTAGAGGCCAGGCAGAGCAGAGGGTATTTGATATAACTGGGAGGTTTCACATTCCTTCCTTGTGTGAAAGCAGAAAGCAGTGTGAATATTTTGTCCTTCAATTCAGCAAAGTTCAGATACAGCAAGATTTACTAAAATCAAACGTATAGGGCCTATGAATCACAAGCTCTAGTAAACCAGAGATATCTTATCCCACTGGCCCACATGAAAGTCAGACTCCAATTCTCCATAGCACACTGCTATTATATTTTGTGTGGAATTAGGTTGCGTTGTACAGCTGGCCTAATGCTGTTTCTTTGCAGCCAACTGTGGACCAAGAGCAGGAGAGAGATTTAGTTAATTTTAATCCTTTGTTTTCTGCCAGCTTCTGGAAAGATGCTGCGTGCTCTATATTTGGAGTTTTCTTTCTTTAGAAAATTCTTCTGTTACCAGCTTCCAGGGAGCTCTTTTTTCCAGTCACACTGCTGCAGTTTGGCCACAATTTTGACCTAATGTGCTTTAAAGGACAGCTGTGCCACTTCTTTTTAACAACTGAAATCCATGAAAAAGTTACCTGAGGAATTGTCACAGGTTTAAAGGCGTGAGTTTTGCTATCAGCAGAATTAAAGAAAGAGGCCTGGCAGCAGAAGCATTTAAAATACAGTGATAACAAGATCTGAACAGAAAGGACAAAAAGAAAAAGTAACATGTAGGCTACAAAAACATAAACTAGATAAGATTTACATATTAAAACATTTTTTAGTGATGTACAGAGTAGTTGCATTATAATGAAAAGCAGATACAAAACCGTCTAGCTATATACAATACTATAGATTTGGGCATGTAAGGACTATCATAAAAAATGAACATTGAACTAAACCCAGTTGAACAGACCAGAAAACAAAGAGCAGCCCTGTCAGCATACCAAGTTTCAGTAAGATTAATCTATGTTGCAAGTGTTGTTCCCAATGTATCTCTCTGCACTCATCCATCATCTCCCTCCACGAAGCCAACATGAGCTTGTGGCCTTTTTGCTGCCTAAGGCAAACTGGTGTATGTGTGCTTGTGTGTAAATATAGATTATTTGTCCAGTCCCCAAGCCAACAGTCCTCACACAGTTAATAGCCAGCAGGACATTCTGCTCTCCCCTCACTGGGAATATCCAGGCCTTCTCCTGCTCTCGTATTCACCCCAACTAACTTCAGTTGTTAAAAAACTGGTCTTTTAGAGTCCCACACTAAAATTGGTGGGAAAAACTGGGCATTTCCAAAGGAAGGAAGTATTTTAGACACTTATTTTAAAACTATGGAACAGTGTATGTTAACTACAGAGGAAGCCTAAAAGTCTAGCTCAAGCTAGACACAAATTTGTACATGGTTAACATGAAGTAAGGGAATTTAGTGCTTAGAAAGGCACATGAAAACCCCACTGCACACAGCAGTAGCTGCTACAGTCCACCAGAACCTGTCCATAGCCCGAGTACACGTTGGACCGGCGCTTGAAAACCACCATAGGCTCACCAGCAATTTGTTCTCTCTCTCTGGCACACACTGGCTGTGTTTTGAAATTAGATTAAATTAACTTGTTCCCTTCTTTTTCATAAGAACGGTAACTCATAGTGATGCTTTTCCAAGCCCTTATTTACAGCACTAGTCTCAGGTCCCGATTTCCCCTGTCTACGCGGACAGAGCCTGGAGTATGCCCCATGTCCACAGCAGAGACGAGGTAGAAGTGGGAATTCTCAGAGTCCTGTCCCTGTGTGGTGCAATCTTCTTCCACCCTCCCCAGATTTCCTCTGGTGTCACCTCTGATGTCACTACTAGCACAGAGCAGGGCTAACACATATCTCACAGGGATATTGTGGGCATTAATTAATAAATGCTCGTAAAATGCTTGGAAACCTTCAGGCTGAAAAATGTGTAAAAACTTTCCTATAAATATTGTTCTTATTTTCTGTATCCAGATACTATGTCTCCAGAGGCCTCCACAATTTTAAAGAAGTAGGTCAAAAATTGGCTCTTAATAAGTTGAGTAGGGAACTCTGAAATTTTCCTCCAGACACAATTTTGTACTGCTTAAATTAAGAAACGAGGCCTGCTTCCCTGCACTCAAACGTCGCTGTGCAACCGCTGAAGACAGCAATGAAGAGACCAGAAGATGTGCTCCGCACGCCCAAGCAAGGTGCATTTGCAAGCCAAATGTTGACCTCGAAGTGTCAACCTACTCCGTGCTAACGCACACCTGGGTTTCCATGGCCTTCTACAGTTTTATCACTTGGCTCCCAAACAAAAGGCATCCATAGAATATATCATTTGCATTAAACTCCTCCTTTTGGAGGAGCCATGATAAGCCAAGTGAGTGGACACGTTTGATTCACACCATCTAACCGGGTAGAACACGGGCTGTTAAAATTCTCCATACGTACCAACTGGAATGGCATCAACCCCTAAAAGAAATACGTGGCATTGTGCTTTTCATTTCTATTCTGTCAGAGCAGACACGGCTGAGACGTAGGGTGTTTCCTGAGGTTAATGATAACCTGAGGTTAATGGTTTCTGGCTGAACTTTAGGCCCTCAGCTCCCCCTAACCTGTCATTAATCCCCAGGAAATGCCTGAAACCAAGCGTATTATTTAAATCTGGCAGCAATTAATTTATCTCTGGACCTTACAGATGCTCATATTAAATTAAAAAGAGGATGATTTATGGAGAGCGCCAGTAATGTCCAGATCTAGGCGAAGATAGATGATATCCTTAATATTTAAAATTCAAGTTTCCTTTTTCACTGACTCATTGGCTATCAGCTGTATTAAAGGTTTTATTTAATCATTCTAGCAAATAGGATCTTTTCCCTAATTATTCCTTTTAAAAAACACTTTATCTTGTATATCCTGCCAGCTGCATCAAGATTTTATCTTTTTCCCTCTTCATGTGAGTGTTTCATGAACATTGTTCACTGCTGCAACTGAATCAGAAAATACATCTATTTTTAGCGACTTAGTTTAAAAAGAAGCAATCAGAACAAATGCAGTGGCATGTGTAAGAAATAAGAATTATCCTCTCGCTCAGCAGTAGATCTACAAGTCTCAGACAAAGTAACAGCTGTGATTTTATTTCCACATATTAAGAAGATAGGCCAAAAACACAGTATAAAGTTGTCAGTTTCTGGAGAGCCAGAAGGTGAAGCTGTACATCGTTTTCTATTCTCAGTTTATCTCTGGCTTCTAGGCTGAGACTGCCAACAGTGTGCACACTCTCTATTAAGGCTTCTGAAGCCTTAGCAGGGCTCTCAGTGATGCGGTTTGGCAATAGGTACCACTAAATCAGAGACACAGGCATCAGTACAGTTGGCTCCGTAATTGCAAACAACAGCCATAAATCCATTGAAACTAATCCATGTACCAACTGAAATAAAATCCTTAATCTCTCCTCCTTTCTGTTGTTCAGCTTTCACTTTCAAGTCTTATCACAGCATAGTGCCATTAGCTCTACAGATAAAATGGAGTCTTCCAGACTCCTTAAAATCTGAACTTCTGCTGTAAAAACAGCTTAAGAAAAATATTCTGGACCTTCTGAGTTAAAGGTGAACTGCAAGGGGACAAAAATCAGAGCTGTGGATTTTTTCCTTCTTCACAGAGAATCCACCCGGTAATATTTTTCATGATAAGGTGGTTACTGAAAAAAATGCACTTTATGCTTTAACATTTCTGTAAAGTGGTTAAACCAATTCCCTACAGAAAAATTACTGCCTGCATTGCAATATGAGCTCTACCGATACCCAGTACTACTCCACTCTTAGAGAATAACAGGAACAATCTCACATGTGTATATGTGGTCACACATCTGGCTTTGTGCAGCATTAGCACTCCCTTTCCTGAAATCAGTATCTCCTGAATATTTTTTTCCTTAACAGCCTCTTCGCACACGCTGGTTCTGCTGGCCCTCAGCAGTTTTTGGTATAACCCACCTGGGGAGAAGACGACGGGGCAGGTGCAGTGGTCGTGCTATTCTGGTAAGGCTCCTCCTCACCAAGGTGGGTCTCAGCCCCAGCGCTGCCTTCTCTGAGGGCATTTCTACCACTGGTAACACCAGTCTGTACATGTGGGGAGTACATGTACACTGCTGTACACAGTGTCTGTGAATACTGCTATGAAAATTTCATGTGAGAACTGGAAGACAGACTTCAGCCCGCTCCACTGACACGTGGCTCCTTCATGTTTGAAGAAAATGATCTTTCTCAAGATTGAGTGCAGAAAGTGTTCAGAAATGCTTTTTAACCCACTTTTTTTTTACAAGCTTAGTTTTATACAGTAGAACTTCAGCATCTCTTTTTGTTACAATATTTTGTCTCCTTCATTGTGAAAATGTCGCTATATGTGTTCCAGACACAGGTGTTGCCCTGTTTAATAATAACTACTTAAAATACACGTTCTGCAAGATCATTTTCTAATTGCTACAAATGGGTTACAGAAATATGGCTATAAAACGCCAGCCAGGGAAGGTAAGGGCAGTGCCTGCCACAGTTGCACCTTCCTTCTTCCTGCACAGCCATGTACAGTGTGCATGTCTTCCAGGATGCAATTGAGCAGCTAATGAGCTTCATCGGTGCACTGCAACATCCTGATCCAGCTGATAAACGCAGTTTTGGGGTTTTTCCCTTGGAACAGGCAAAATGTTTTAGCCATGACTGAATAACTGAAGTGCCCACAAATTTTAATGAGCTAAAGAAAACATATTTCTAGTGTTCCTCTAATCACCTAGGGCCCAATCTGTATCCTACATCATTTAGGAAGGACTTTGCTATGCACTTCACTAATCCTTGGTGTGAAAGATATAGAATGTGCTATCATGCATGTTTCGTGGAGATATCTTTATGGCAGGAGTCAAATTCAATGATGTTCATGTGCTGTTTGGTAAATGAATACTAATTCAAGGAAAAAGAATCCAAATATCGAGCTACAGCTACATTTCTTATGGTTTCCTGATTTTCTGCCTTCTGGTATACCTAAATCCTCTAAATATGAGCTACTGAATCACCATTTTGTATGCTCAGTTGTAATTAAAGCTGTTCAGAGGACAAGGATTCCATTTTGCTGTAAATTTCAAGGTTTCAGAATTTGTTTTTGCTGTTCAGAGGAATGAAAATAAACCCCTCAAACATTCTTGCAAATGGAAATTGTTATGAAATGTCTGTTTCTGGATAGAAAACTTGATCTTTTCAGCTCAAGTTCTTTCTCCTCTGGCCGTAAGTGACAAGGGAACCCCAGGCAAAAACTTTCTCAAGAAATGTTTGTCAAAACTGATATGTTGATACAGCGTTTTGGCTTTGATGAAGTGACATATTTCATTTCACTGAAAATATTCTGACCAGCTCCAGATGCGATTGACTTATTTAAGCTAAGAAAATGATTCATTGTGAGAGTCTGAATAAACCAATAAAATAATAGAGTAATACATGGGAGAGTCTGAGTAAACCAATAAAATAATAGAGTAACGCAATGTTCTTCAAAACAACAGCATTGGATCTGAACTCTTGTCTTTCTGTATGGGATAAATTCATAAAATATAAACAAATTCATATAGTAGAAAGGATGTTTATGTCCATCCAATATAATCTCCTGGATAATATTGGCCATTTCCTTTAGGATCCGGAAGCCATAGGAAAGTAAGGTCTGAATCCAACTTTCTCCTATCCTGAAGAAGTAATACACATAGAACAGGTCTGAGACAATTTTGTGTGTAACATGTTCTTAAAGTTTTCTAATAGAAGAGAGTCTAAAACTTCCCCAGATAGCTGTTCCTGTGTAATCAGGATATGCTGATCATTGAAAATGTTTTCCTACTACCTAACCTACATTATCTTGATGAAACCTCAGCTAACTAGTTTAAGCCAAACTTTACTTTAGAGAACAATTGATCATTGTCCTCAATTGTAACAGTTCCAGGTATATTTCACATATAGTGAAACTTTCAAAGGTCCCCACTTGTTATTCCTTTTTCTTAACTAAATAAAGCATTTCTTGAAATGTTTCCCCATTACCTGCATTTACGAAACTTGTCTTTTTGAAGAGAAGAGCAAATGAATTAATTTGATGAAATTATTTCTGAATCATGTTCACATCTCCTGATTAGTCCTTTCAATACCTCTGTAACCATATATTCTAGTATTTGGGTTGTATTTTCTCCACCAGGTTCAGCTACTACACCGCCTTTAATAAGGGGCCTTAACCTCCCTTTCAATAGGAGGAAGGTAGTCAAATTGTCCACCAGTTCACCGCCTCTGACTGTCGCAATGTTATCCGGTATTAAGTGGAGCTCTGGCCACCGGCATATGTCATGCAAGCCTTTGCACAGCCACCAGATGCAGAAAATGTAGGGTGGCTAACTTCTTGCGAACTTCACACTTATCAGGGATTGGAAATCCCTGCCTGAACTAGAGCTTTGAGTATCGGCTGTGGATTTTCCCGAGTCATCTGACAAAGTGCAGGCATCACGTCAATAGCTCCTGCCAAGCCATAGCAGTGATCCAAACGCCATTTCCTTCTTCGTGTGTCAAGAAGATTGGTGTGTTATCAGCCCAAACTAGAATTAAACTACAGAGATGCAGAGCAGAAGTGCGACCATGAAAGCAACATGCTCAAGTTTCACTGTGAACAGAAAAGAGGGGACGAATAATCATTTGTTCTGTTTTCAAAACCAGAAAAGACCAAGGCTTGCCTCTTTGATTTTGTCTCAAAATCTATAAACAGAAAATGTGGCTGGGCCTTAACAAGGCTCTACTGCAGGCAATCAAAGAAGATAACTTTCATAATTAATTTGGGATGTTTGCCTAATTAATATAATTGCAGTACCTATTTGATCCGGAATTGATGCAGTTTGGGTGGGGTTTGAGCACCGATAGGTAATAAAGCCTGATTCCTAGTCATTTCTCTTGGGAACAGGCTGTCCAAGCCCACATAGATCAGAAAATCTGATTCTTACTGTTTTCTCCTCAAGAAGACTCCTGGGGCCGACGGAAACATATGAGATTTCATATCAGGTCATTAAATTGTCATGCTTTGTCCTTTGATTTAATTAAAATCTTCTTATTTATGCAGACTTCTGTGCTGCAAGCTGAAATGTAAATGAATGATAAGATGAATGGTTTAATATAACATCCACAATAGAAAAGACAATTTGTCTATATTTCTTCTTACCTGAGAAGCTAAAATATGATAATGTATTTCTAACTCCACACAACCATCACTTCTCAGTGTTCAGAATAACTGCTTGTTTTAGAAAACTTGAAAACATAATTTGTAGTTTCTGTACCACAAATATTCACTAAAAAATTGTCTTCTCCTTTTCTATCCACCAAATGTTGTTTAAAATGCTGTACAGTTTAAGGGACTGAACAACATCATAGAGATCATTTTGATGTTTTCATATTTTGCCTAAATAAGCACAAAAGACGACTGATACTGTTCATAATTCAATATCCTTCTTTTTTATTCCTTTGGTGAATAGGAAAACACTTAGTCCCATGGCTATAATCTACTTTTTAATATACCACTAATGATTTATTATAGATGTCTCTAAGGAAGAAGAATAAGATTCTTCTGCATTCTTCCTCTGCTGACTTCAGCAACATAATCAGACATTTTATTTTATTTCCACTGATACCACTAAGTTCTAAAATCTAAGAAAAACATGTGTATTCCTTGATACCACTAGAAACTAACATTCAACACAGATGTTTGCATTCTGCACATTTGCATTCTCCATATGTATTCTGTTTTTAAAATCTCTGCTTAGTGTAGATGGCAACCTACTCAATTACTTTCAGAGTATTTTGTTTTTCTAGACATAACATCTGCAATTCAATTAAATGTTTCATCTATTTTCTTCCTATCATTCCAGGATATAAACCTTGATTCTGTTAATCCAGCGTTGATGCTTGTTTCATTGTGAAAAGGACATTTTAAAATTCTTTAAAACAATGCAATACTTGAGAATTGAAAAGAAAACAGAACGTTTTTACTGAGGAAAAGCTACTATGGGATCAGATCAGTGATTGCTTCATAATCACAGCCTTTCCCTGGCAGGCAATTAGAGAAGATCTTATATGCTGGATTTCTCTGAGGGCACTGAAATGCTTAGATTCTGTTCCAGTTTTGAGTAAGAAAAAAATTAACAGTTCTACAGCTTACAATTCTGTGAACAGTCTCCGTTTTTCATCTACTTTTTATATCATTTTGTAATAACTTCTGCAAAAACAAGTCGTAGCTTTCAAACAGTGGATTTGCAGAAAGAGATCTCACGTGCAGTGCTGTGAAGTAGTCCAACACTAGACAACCTGCAAAAATAGCCAATATTTCTACAGATAGGCTAAGCAATGCCTACTTATCCCACATAAATGCTTTTGCAGGCTATTCTGCATTGCACTGGCTTTTATAAGACCTTGTCATTATGGTATCTGAGCACATCCAGACACGAATGAAGTGACAGCGTTAATATCTGTTGCATTTTCTTTCATTCTCTGTCATTCCTTCCTCATAAGGAGAGCACTGCACACAGTGGAGGACGTTTATCTTTCTAGGTCCCTTTGCTTAGTGCGTGTCCGGTGCTTGTATGAGTCCAGTTACTCTGGAAAGTCAATGTTCCGTCTCCAAGGAGGTCCCACTGCTCCAGGAGGTGGTACTCATCTGTTGGACCAGGAAGTGCTGGAGAAGTATGGCTGCTGCTCACAGTCCTCCCTTGGGACATCCCTCGGGGTGTCAGCCCCAGCCTGCTGAGTGCACTCAGTGCTTGCAGGAGCAAGGCAGCAAGCACAGGGAAGAGCGGGAGCACAGGCGGCAGCCCTGGGAGCTCTCTCCTGGTGGAGGTTTCCCAACACTTCTCTGGTCACCGGCCCCATGATGCTGCTTGCTGCCTTCCCTGCGGACACTCTCCTGGTCCCTTCTTCGAGGTATCTCAAAGGGTGGCTATAAAACCTGGGCTCTGTCTTATATCAAGAAGATTAAATTTTGGAATGCACTATCTGTACAGCTGCCCGGACCCAGACTCCCTCTCCAAGCTAACCTTGAACGTGGAGTGGTTTAGATACAAGTTCTGCACCCCAAAATTGTGTGTGTCCTTTGTCTGGAGTATGTGTTCCCTACCCAGCCTTATCTTTTTTCTTCTCCTCATTCGCGTCATGCTTTTAGCTTGCTAGACCAATGCACTTTATGCTCAGTGTACAAAGGACAAATTATTCAACCAAACAGCTCACAGAGGAGACAGCTTGTGACAACAGCATCAAGTGTTGATACCGAGGGATTATTATTTCATGATAGAAGCTAGAACAAATTATTTTTTGTGAAAGAAAGTCTGCTTTCTCAAATGTATAAAGTTTATATAATAGTCAGAAATCGCCCAGTTCAGCAGGTTTTATACACATAAATGTTATATGTAATATTTTATGTATAAATGTTCCAAGTTTACTCCAGTGTAAAGCTTTCCTTTAAAGAGTAATTCTCACCCCATAATTCACTTTTATGATTTTCTTAGGGCTTTAAGTGTAAAAGCTCAATCTGGTTTTGTTTTATTCTTTAAAAAAAAAAAAATGCGCAGAGCAAGTTAATTTTTACATTCAATCAGCCAAAGGCACGTTGTCAGATCTGAAGTTAAACATGTCACTTTTGCAAACACAAGCACACACACACGTGCGCATCCAGACACACAACAGCTTTTTAAGGCTTAATGACAATAGAAATAGTTTCATGCAAGTGGAAGAAGGGAGGCCCCGACTGGAGCCGATGACTGCAGCAGGCTGTGCTCATTCTTGGGCTCCTCTCCAACCCTCCCTCAGGCCCTCCTGTTTCACATCTAGTGTAAAGATGTTTCTCTCCCCCAGACAGTTTCTCACAAATTTGAAACTCGGGCTTTCTGCCAGATGCTGGATCTTAGGCTGAGTCCTTTGCCTGACCGCGACCCTTTCCGTGTCCTGTCCCTTCCCTTCAGACTCAGAGAGCTGCATCAGGCAGCAACAGGCAGGTTCTTTGTTTGTTCTTCCTCTTCCTCTCCTGCCCTGTACATGCAGAGCAGAGTGCTGGCTCCTGCTCAGCCAAACCATGTGCACACATTCTCAGATGTTTTAATACGGCCCCGAAAGAGAGGAGTGATGAGGCTAAATGAGGAAACTACACTTGTTTGGGCTGGGATGTTATCCGACCACAACACAAATTTTGAGCCCTCCCTGGACCCATCAAAGCCAAGGATGGGGCTGCTGCTTTAGGAGAATGGTAAGAAGGACTAGCAGGGGTGTCTGCTTCTTCAATCTCCCTCTTTCTTCAATGGCTGTCCAACTTTCAGACGTACCATGCAACCAACCCCTTTTTGTCCCCCCAATATTCTATTTTAGACAGAAATTACACCCAGTATTTTCTAGGATCTAGACTATAGCTGCTCCCAGAATTGCAAAAGCAAAGCCGTATGCGGTTTGCATTAACAGAACTGACTCCACTAGGCTCTCGAGTCCTAATACATTTTCTCCCCATGTAGACTGTGCTGTACTTAGGAGCTGCAAGGATTCCTCTTGCATTCCACTGTATATTTAAAAACGTTTTAACTCATGTACGTGCTGAAAAAGGGAAATGCTTTTACCGTCAGGATGCCATATGAAAGTGTTTAAATCCCCTGCTCATCCACACAGGGGTTACAGCACAAATAATGGTGGCAGCCACTCCACTGTTACTCCCTCCAGAGTCACTACCATCTTATTGCTATGACAATTTCACAGTGACGATGCTTAATAAAGTAACACTTCAGCATCAGCCAGGAACGTGGTCCCAAGCTTCATGGCACTGCACAAATACAGAGCAGCTTATAGGATTCCTTCTGCTCTTGAACAGCTTACAGTTTCTGGGGCGAATATTCCTCAGTTATTTTATCATTTTTCTTGACAACCACATTTATAGAGGTGGATCTAGTTGTGTAAAAGTCAGTTTTACTAGGAAAACAGAGATTTTTTCAGTCAAGTGACCCAGCTCACCAGGGGAAGTCATTTAGACTGACTAGCAGAAATGAGAAATAAGCATTGGTCTCATGGGATTGCAGAGGATTCCTCAGATCACTTAGACCCATGATTATCCATGCTGCTAATATGTTGGTTCACTTTTCAAGTGAAGAAACTGGTGCTCCCCAAGGCAAAAGCCAGGTGCAGTTCTGGGGATAGTTTACTCCAGGAATTTCTACTTACTACAAGAGGTTTGGTTCCCAGCAAGCCACGTAGGACATGCTCACATGTAGGCATACAACTGATACCCTCAGTATCATCTTACAAAAACATCCACATGAAACACTGCCTTCACATTTCAGGCATTTTACACTGAAAAATCAGAAGTAAATATATGTATTCATGTACACACTCATGCACACATACACATGTCTTAGGGTCACAGATATGCCAGGTGCCTACATGCACTCAGTAGCTCTGCTATAGAGAAACTGCCCCAAAAGAGTGTGAGGGAGATCACTCTATCTATACTGTTTAGGCACTGTTTGGTACCACCCTGCACTATTCTTGCTGTCCTGGAAGAGTCATCTTTCCTTGGAGCACTTCAATTGCTCATTTGGTGATCGCTGCATATCTGCTAAATGAGGTGCGTGATCATGTAAAGAAAAACATGTAAAGGGCACAGCAAAGGAGGTGAGCTAAGGTTGCACAAGCCTCTTAATTTTGGCATTTCCTAGCTGATGAGCGACTTCAATGTAGATTTTCTATTTTATTTTATTGCGAGAATTCCCATTCCCATTGTAAAGATGTTTCTCAGCTATAGCTCACAGAAAGTTTGATTTGAAGTGCTCCAATATGGGAGCACACCTTCCTTACATCTTTAATTGCTTCTGGATCCAAACCAGAATGACTGGATAGTTTAATGTGTCACCATAACAACGGCTGAGCACTTTGGTTTAAGTATTTTTTCTCTACTCTTTTGTTCAAAGAACCAGTAGCTGAGTCATAGATTTCACACTCTTATTCTGAAACAGGCTTAATCAGACCAAAACAACCATTTTAGTCTTTTTGTCCTTAGTACACAATAGACCACAGGCCAAATGTTTCTTTGGTCCCAAGGGGTAAGCCCATTGAAGAAAATACTTTAAATGCATTATTATTATTGTGTGATCAGCAGAAATGCGTGCTTCTGACAAAATGTTGGCAGTGTTCGATTTAGTTAGCATTTTTTAAAGATTTCATTTCCATTCCTAGCAAATCTTGAATCAACATAAATAAATACATCCAGGCAACAGATTTCATATATCCGTACTTTCAGGGGGATTTCTTTTTCTAGTGAGCACACCCACATAGATTTTCAGATGAGCTTTAAAATCTTGGTTCTTTTACAAACAATTCCTTTACTGGAATCAAATACTTGAAAATGTTTGATAACAAAACCTTTACCTAAAAAAGCTCATATATTTGTAGTAACAGACATGTTTCATCCCTGAAGAATTTAAACCAAGCATAACAACAAATAAAAGTAGGATTCTTAGTTTTAAAAGTATTAAAATAATGCTTAATCTCTTTGATAACCACAACTTATTAATGTAAAAAATATAAAATTAATCATAAACCTCCATCACAAATTCCCTAGAGAACCCTCTTTGCATAACTCACATTTTGGGGTTGCAGACAGCAGACACTAAGACACACGTGGGGACCAAGCTTCTACTTGCTTCTACAGTTGAGGTACTGAACTACACAAATAATGTTGAAACACAGTGAAGAAAAAAACCTCAAAGAGTCATGATGCAATATAATTTGGAAGAGGTTTGCAGCTTTGTCGGATACAAACATCAGGATTAACTTAATGAAGGAGGCAGTTCTGCCATAGTCTATGAATAGCTGTACACGTCAGAAGGCTGGGATGCAAGACAAAACATTGGCCAATATCAAACAAAAGTGAATGTGTATCACGCCCTTTTTTATCATGCCTCTCCTTTTGAGTGGCTGCATAACATGAATAAATTTTAAATTTCATGTTAGTGATGTCCCTGGTGATATAGAAAGCCAGCATAACATCCTGAGTGCTGGAATCTTAAAACATTGCTTATGCCTTTGGAAGCTCATTTACATCAGTCCAAATATCAGGCATAGATGTCAGTGAACTTCTTAAAGATGTTCTCTAGCATATTATGCATGGATAAGATGTAGACCAGCTCAACACAAATCCTTCTTTGGTCTCTCTACAGATGAGACCACAGCTGAACACCTGTAGAAAAGATTATGTGCAGATGTCCTCAAAGACTCAAACAAAGAGCATTAAGGAAAACAAGGTGCTGTGAATTCAGAAAACTACATTTGGATCATTACAGTCACCAGAGCACTGCAAAAGTCAGACTAATTTGTCATCTAGAAAACCACAAGAGCTAGATCTGTCAAATAAATGTGAACCTCCACCAGCCCTTATCCTGTTTCGTGGCTGGAAATAACATTTGATTAAGTAGCTGAGAAGATAAATTAATTAAAAAGTAATAAAATAGCTTGCAAGAATGTAGCAGTGTTTTATCCCAAAACTGACTATGTAGATCTAGAAATGATTTACACAAATAGGGATCATTCACTGCCATCTGTCAGGGGTAAGACACAAACTTTTAAACGGCACATGGCAACATACGTATTCACAAGCGTTTTCTCAGACAGACCCATTTGCTCAAAATATTGAGCAAAAATATAAAGTCTTGATTTTGAAAGAGTAACTAGATCTCCAGAATACATTATGCTGTTTTGAGGCTGCACCTAAACCCACTTTCAATCGCAACGTTACCTTGTGCCCACACTGCTCAGACATACGTCCCTAGTTTGTGCCAGTACCATTCCTTTTCCCTCCACACCTTGATATGATTACCTACTGACTCATTGAGAAGAATGTGCAAAAGTTATTATTCTGAAATATTGATTTAGTGACAATTCAATTAAAAATATTTCATCTCAAACATGGTTTTCTTGTTAAAGTAGTTGAAAATATAGGACAAGCTTGTCTGGCTGAGCCAGAGATTAAATCACCAGGGACATAGTGAAGTGTGTCCAACAGATCTTTAGAAATGTTGGTGACATTTCCATGGAGTTAATAGATTCTTATCTTTTCTAGAAGAACTAAAAAAGATGAACCAATGCAGAGGAAAAGTGATCCAATTTCAAAGGAGGATGCTCTAGATATTCTTCTCTGACAATCTAACTACAAATTCCTGTTCTGCATCTGACTCCTTGTTCATATAATAACAGGAAGTTATGAGGCTGTCCACACTGAACAGTGTGAGTGACTTCAGTGGTACAATAACGGAGTGATCCAAACTCCTAAAATAAACAAAACAAAAACCACGGAGTCAGTGAACTCCATTCTTCCTCAGGAAACCCTTCTGAGGATGTCATGCAAAGACTTTCCACGGGACACGCCAGCAAATCTCCCAATTGTCACTGTAGGAGACCCATCATATGGACTCAGTTTTGCTAGTTTATGCTAGCAACTTCAACAGGACCAGACTCAAATGCCTGCACATGGTCATCCATTCTGTTCAGCTGTTAGCAAGCTCCCTGTGATCTCTTCCCTTCACAGCTCACACGCTTCTCACATGGCTGAGTCCTTATGAAGGGTTGTTCCTAATCGGCAACATGGGGGAACCACCCTGTTTTGAGGGGAAAAACACTGTGGCTTGAGCCGTGCCTTGTTGTTTACCCTCAGAGTGCCAAGGGCCACTATTCAATGCCCTCAGAGGCCATGGTCCATTTATTCACTAGAATAGCCATAAGTCACAACCCCAGACCAAATGAAACACAAATTCAGCATCTTGTTTTTTATTGTTGATGTTTTTGGTGTTAGTATGCAGAGAAGCACAAGGCTTAATAGGTAAGTTTTTCCTACTATGCCCTATTCCCTTAACCTTCTTCGCATTTTCTTTAAATCCCAGGCATGCATTTGTCTTCATTATGGAAAATGTATGCTTAATTTAAGGCCCAAAACTGAAATGCTGCTTACAGTAATGCTTTCTTGAGTCTTATTAACTTATGAACTCTTGGTGGGTTGCCCAGCACTCAGAGCAGCTTTTCTGTTATTTTCCAAGCTACATCAAAGTGTTTGTCTCAGGGGCCTGAGGTTTCTTTTTGTAATTTGCAGTGAGCGAAAGCCTCAAGAATAATTTTCTAATGTTAGTCATGTGTGCTATAACTGCATTTCTCTCTTTATGCTAAGCTTAGCAGTTCCTCTACACATAACACAGAGGGGAAACAGTACTTCAATGCCAGATGCAAGTGATGTGCAGGTTAGCTGACGTATTACTCCTTCTAGCAACCTTGGGAAGTCAGAAGAGGGCCTCAGCCATGCAGTGCGAATCTATACCCAAATCTGCTTCTGTTACAATGACTCAGGGTATTACACAAAGACCGTAACAGGCTCCAGGTGAACTTCAAGGCACTGCAGCAAGTACGACATGAGCTTTTTCTTACAATAGCCCCTATCATTCCCACATACAGTAGAACCACATCCATGAAGAGCACGTATAAATCCAAAGCTCGCTCTCTAGCTGGCAGCATTCGTACCTGAAGATGAATCATGAACAATATGGATTACTCAGGTGTGCACACTTGGAATAGTGATGGACCTTCCTTAATTTGCTATAAAGCCAATTTGTACGACCAGCCCTTTTCCCCCCGAACTACATGAAGCCACAGCTGCCGAGTAAACACATTGCTGATGGGATTTGGAAGGCTTAGAGCAGCATATCTTACAGACTCCAACCTCTACTTCAGCACATATTGGACAATATTTGGGGGATTAGTACCCATACATTTCCTGAACCGTGCAGGGCAAAATTTGCTTAATAACAGTCACTGTCCTGCGGAGAGACTCATAAGCTTCCCCTGATGCCTGAAGAAGCTGCTGCTTGAGTCAGGGATGCATGAGCACCAGAAAGCCCTTCTGCCTAGATGTGGATGAAGCAGGACCACCACTGCACACCGCAGAGCAACACGATTGTCTGTGCTCAGGTTCAGCTCCAGATCACACCCAGAGCTAGCAGCTGGCGTGTATTTTGCCACTGTATTTTACCTCACCAGTTTCTGGAAAACTTGAGAGCAGGTTAGGGATTTTAATTCTTCCTACTATTTATCCTTGTCCTGGCTGGAAGCAAAGCTCTTTTTTGTTAACCTTTTCAGATGCATTGCACAGCTACTGATACAGAGAAGACTTCAAGCAGCAGCACATAATGATGCCAGCAGTTCTGAACATTTATTGCCTCAGCAGGAGACTGCAAATCAAACACAGTGAACCAGCAGCTCTCCTTTAGGCAAACAAATGTCCTGCCTTCACTTCCCAAGGGATCAGAGCTTCTCAGCCTCTGGCCTCTGCTTCTTACAGAAGAAAACTACTTACATCTATAAGCCTCAGAGATTTGTTTGACTAAAAGTGGTCCTTCAAAGCAACCTGGGGTGGACCTAAGGCCACAATGTGATTGTTTTATGTTGCTATATGAGATAAAGGAGTCACAGTGACCTAATACAGCTCTCAGATTAAGGGCAGATTTGCGCTAGCAATAAGCACTATGGACATGGATCTGCAAACACCAGCAGGGCTTGCTCCCTAATGCATACCACAAAATAGATACAGACATACACTTGAGAGGAGTTCGGAGAGAACAATTTTATCATCTGTCGCTTGTTTTTTTCCTGTGCAGTAAGGGAGTGTGGGGACTAATTGGTATGTGTGCAGTGTGGATGATGAGAAGACATCGGCTCCCACGGGACAGAGAGAGATCCCGCCAGAGCGTGCAGCCCTGCCTGGGGCAGCTGCATGCCAATGCCCTGTGCAGCCCTGTGCTGCCCTGGAGACCTGCACAAGAAAATCCAGAGATGCCATCCCACAGGCCTCCCTCATGTACCAGGGGATGTGCTCATGGCGGGAGATGAGGTTAGCTGGTCCTGATTTTCCCCCAGGCTGAGCATCCTGTACAATGCTCTGCAGGCAACACAACACAGAATCAGACCTCTCAGCACTGACATTACCCAGATTGGGTGAACTTTGAGTCTCAGGCTGAGCTTTGCAGCTTACAGTCAGCTCTTTTAGTATGTGTCGGGTGATTTTATGCTATGTGTAGTGTATTGTAATCCACTATATATCCCCTTTCGCATTGCAGCTTCAAAGAATCACACTTCTTATTTAAACGTAATTCATTCACTTGGGGCTGCAGGCAACCTTAAGTGACCCCAAAGGCAGAGGCAGGTAACAAAGACAAGACCTAATCCTGAAGCATGTTAATGTTGAGTTTTGTTGGGAATTTTGTCTGAGCAGGGATAAGGGGATCTGGCCACAAAGTGTTTGTGGAAGCACAACACTCTCAGAAGATGTAACCTATTGAACTCTTCCCAATTAGTAATCAGGCTCCTTTCATTCTTCTGAATTACAAATACCAGCAAGAGAGGGAGGGAGAAATCCACACCGATGCTTTACATCAATTAATTCCAACAGAACCTCAGAGTTTATGTATTATTAAACCTGCTGTATAATTATAGCAAAACCTTTTGCAGTGGTTTATCAGATATCTTAAGTAACCACTTTTTTCCTACATCACTCCTTCATTTCTTTCACCATTTTTTCTGTCATTAAATAGTTCTTTTGTTTTTTTAAAATCTCACAGTTCTTTGATACTGATTAGACAACTTTCATCACTAACGTTGCTCCAACATCAGTAGTAATACAGGACCAGACTGTGGCCCCTTACTTACAGTAGCCAAAAGTTGTGTGTACCTCTGCTGACTTCAGTGTAACCCCTTGTGTGAGCATCTGTTCACCAGTGGAAGGTGTTCACGATCTGGCATGTGATGTTTTCTTGGTCACTGGCACACTGGCACTTCTGATTTCAGGGAACTTTTGAAAAGATAGTGGCTTATCGCTTATCCTGTCATTGATTTAAATCTTGACAGTCTTGTAAATAAGCAGAGGTAAAAGAAAAATATTTCTATTAGCCCCGTTTTATTGATGAGGAAAGGTGGGCAGAGGGATGATGTGCCACTTGTAAGACTTGCTTCATAGGTATTTTAGGAATAAGATGGAAAGTGACCGTAACGCTCAGTACTGTGGCTCACAGGCTGTAAGGCAGATTGTCAGGAGACTACTGTCTGCAGCTCCTGGGCTCATGCCTTTTGAGGCCAGGATGAAATCCAGACCTAAGTTGTTCCTATCTATTATTTGTGTATTTATAGGGTGTCAGTCACTGAAGTACTGAAAGGCCAGACTAGCCCGAGGCCACAGACTCAGCATCCAAACGGAGTTCAGATCTCAGGAATTCTTCTGTCCCATTCCCATGCTCCGTCCCCTCTGCTCTGCGACATGAGAATAAAAATAAAGCTCAGGTCACCATTATCTCTACGACTTTTTGTTTTGATATAATAGATACAAATACACCATCACTACTGCCAGTAAGTATTTACCCGTTTTGTCCGCATTTCTATAGGAATTTTATGATGCAAAATAGCAGTGCTGCAATCATATAAATCAGGAGACTTATTTCAGAATTGCCATGATAAACCAACTGCCTTCCCCTTGTTTGGAGTGGACAAGAAGGAGTAAGAGAAACAGTGGTGACAGAAAATATATGTTAATACTCAGCCACATCTCTGATATGCTCAGCAAAGTCATCGTTCATTGTCTTCATTCTCACGCTCTTTCTTGTCCTGTTCAAGACAATAAAAAATGCAGCTTGGGAAAAGAGTGAGGTAGTGGAAGGAGGGAACAGTTGGATTTTTTTTTTTTTGGTACTCTTTTGTTGCCCTAAGTTATTATCTTTTTCTAGTAATAAAAATTGCGTTGTGAGCAGTGAAGGTGACCTGTTATACAAGTCTTGCAAACTACAGGGACTTGGGAACTTCAAATCAAAATCTGCTAGGGAATCTAGAAAAGTTAGCTCCTTTATTCTCCTCTTGCCTAATCCACAGTTAGAAACAAAGAGAATAGGGCTCACCTAATCAAGCATGCCTGACTGTATCTGAGTTAGGCATCAGTGTTCCCTTTACAGTTAACAGAAATAAATAGGCATCACAGCTAATGAAGGCCAGGCAAATCTTAACTCTAATGTTTCTTTCTCTCCACTAGTTTGTAGGGGGATTGTTGGCTAGCTTAAACGTGGTTATCTCTACTAAAGTCCTATGAGACAAATCCCAATCTGAGTCACCACAGTTTAATCAGCTTTATCCTTATCGTTTCCGGATTGTGAAGAGTTTAACACAAGGCATGAAGTGTACAACCCTTTATTTGATTTGATTGAAATAAATATCGTAGCTTACAATTTCCCGGTTCTCTCTGAATGGCTCCACCCTAAGGGCCCAACTCAGTAGGTATCACTCAGCCACAATTTCTCTTTAAGGAGTAGGAAACGAGGGCCAAAGACCTACAGAGCTCACACAGCTTCTCTGCCCTCCTGTCTTTTAACTTCTCTCTATATTCTTCTCTCTCACCTAAGCTCTCATCACCATCTACAGCTTTTAGCAGCTGGTGGCCATGATAAAACAGGTCAGCTGCTGAAATTCTTCAGATAACTTTTGACAGTCAATTTGGATCAACAGTCTACAGGAATAGTGCATTTCTGAAAGCCACACTCAGTTTATACCCCAGTGCAAATGGCTAATGTTCAAATATGTCAAACAGCTCAGGATTAACTGTACTGGAAAGTATGAACTTAATTTCCTCTGTTTAAGAATTAGAAGAGAAGCTTGTTTTTAAACTTCACAGTTGCCAAATAGTAATTTCATTTTACTTTAGGGTTGTTTTCTGCGGGGTGGGGGGGTTGGTACCACCTACGACATTAATTCAACAACATGCTTAAGCACACACATAGTTTTAAGCAAGTAAGTAGCCTTAATGAAGTAAAGAAATTAATATTGCACTATATTTCAGTAGGTAAGATGTCAAAGTCTGAAAAATCAGTTGTATTTTTCCCCACAGAAAAAGCAATAGAGAAACACTTATTTCTTTAAAACCTATTCATGCAGTAACTAATGGCTTGACTTTGGACTGTGGCATTGTCTTGATAAACTTTCTTTCCAAAGTACTGCTTAGCTTACTCCAGAACAGGAAGAAAGCGAGCAAGCAAGAAAGATTGACACAGGGTTGTGTTTGAGGCCAGATTACCCAGAGGCAGAAAGTGGTGGACAGCCTTCCTTGGGACCCTGTTCCAGTGGCATAGTATGTCTTTTCATTAGAGAAAAACTGCTTTCACAGGCATCATAGCAACTCCTGAAGGACGCTCTGACTTTCAAAATGGGACAGAGAGTTACTGTTTAACACTGAAATACTATTTATTAGATAAACATTAAATTTAGATAGCAAGAAAACACATGAAACCATTGCAAAAGTTAATGTATTTTCTTTGCTGCAGCTTTGTCTTTCATGTTACTTTTCTTGAAGAGTTTCATATCAGAGCAAAGGTTCAAAAAGCACCAGTAATATAAACTGCAATTTACTTGCTCAGTAATATTGTGTATGCTCCACACTGTTCCAACACTGATTTCAAAGTTTACTCCTGAATAATTGCTTTCTTTTTCACAACTCAAGGGTCTTCTCATTGGTGCAGGAAGAAAGTAAAAACTTCTGTGTGTGTGACATCAGTCTGCTGCCACAGCAATGCGTGTCATCTTACATGCAACCTTTCGGGCTAAATTCTGCTCTTAATTATACTTGATTCATGCTGTTGGATGCATACTTTTGCAGAAATTTAAGAGAGGAGAGAGATCTATTGCAAGACTATTATGGGTACAGCTCTGCTCCCATGCTAATCTTACTTCACTGGTTTCAACCAAGTTGCTCCTGATTTATATTAGTTTACCAGAGATCAGGTTCAAGCATGAAAATTATCAGGAAGTAATAGACCTTTATTCAAAATAAAAACATTTTTCCTCATTAATCAGGAAAGGCTATGGAAAAAGTAAAGAAGTGACTTTACATTTGCTGATATGTGGGAACATTCGCCCAAGTACTAAATCCCCCTTTAAGGAAAAATAACATGTGCTAAAGCTTTAAAAGGAGTCCAAACAGAGGATTAATTGAGGAGATTGATTTCAGTTCTCCCCACCCTAGTTTAACAGGCTTTTTCCCAACTGGGTTTTGGGGAGTTCGGTCTTTTAAACCACTTGTTCTTAACAGCAGTAAGGAAGAAATCTGGGAATTGATTTATCATGAGGATTTTCCATTGTACTCAATGGACATTCTGTACTGCCTTTTTTTGCATACTTTCTAGCTAATACGAATCTGTTAGATTTTATACTTTGCATTTACTAGTATCATATATCTTACTTAAACACAAAAGACCTGGAGCCTGTATTAAAAAAAGAACATTTCATGCCAATATTTTACTGCAACATATAGCTCTTATTTTCAGGTTGCTTGGGACCGTAAACTTGCTCATACACTACTATGCTTTAGAACTGCCATGTATTAGCTGAGGAGCATAGAGTTTGATCGAATCGGAGAACTAAAAATCTTTCATAATAAAAGTAGCATTTGACCACAGACCAAATCCTGGCTTGGTTTTGGGTCATAAAGGTGCAAGTCCCTCATCAATCAAGTTCTTTTTGAACTGATCTAATTCCAGGACATTAACTCTTAAGAGCCCCAGGAGCCAAAACAGAGAGGAAATTACTCCTTTTAACAGAGGATGCTCTTGTAACTGCAGCACCGTGACCCACCGACAAAGACAGCTGTGTCCCACGCTGCAGGAGCAGGAGCTCGGGGCAACTCTGCCCAGGGAGCTACATCTACTCTTGGTCATATCACAGGTGGGGACAAGCAGTCGGAGGCAGCTATTTCTCCATGTTGCTCTAACCTCCTGCTATTTAAAGCTCTGGTACAGAGCAGTCCGATCTGGCTTTACTGCAGCTCTGCTAGTGGATTTGGTCCTGCGCTGCGTACGCTGGTGTAACTCGGACCAGAGTCAGACCCGCCAGGCCAGATCCTTGGCTGCATTTGCAGACCACACACCCAGCAAGCTTAGCCTTACATCAGCTAGTAACAGCTAGAGATGGTCAAAAACCAGAAGGAGAATACTCCTTTTTTTTAACAGCGTAATTTTTAATTGTGAAAATGTTCTTCCAGGTTTCTTTAAGCCACAAGAGATCACAACAGCAGGCAGGGGATCAGCTCCCCAGAAGAGTATCCCAGGCACACCCCTTTCTCTCTAGGAACAGATATGCCCATACCATGGCCAGAAACTGCTGACTCTGTGATGCAAAGCACATGATCTGGCCCCTATACTACATTTTCTGTCAAAGCTGTACCTAGAATTTATGAAACTCTGATGATTTTTTTTCCCTCTGCTCTGTTTTAGATCAGGCTGAGAATTCATCTGAGCATTCAGAGATTTTTAATATCGTCTTTTTCTGGCTAAACAGACATAATGTTTTATTATTTTCCCACATTGCAGGCTTTCCAAAATGTACTGCTTTTATAAGTATAAATGTAAGAAGAGGGAGAGAAAATAGGTAATTATGTGTCCTATCCTTTCTTATCAAAGCTGTGTGTTGGAAAAGAGGGAGAAATTGAGAAAAATTGATAATAAAATTTATTGTAGACATTATTTCTCATCTCAGCTGAACGTTTTCCAACTAAGCTTCCTCTCCCAAACCTTGTGATTGCAAAGACTGTGTATGATACATCTCATACGCAAGGATTTTTTTTTTTTTTTTTTTTGCAGTGCAAGAAAATAATGTTTCCAGTCTAACTGAAATACCAGGAAAAAAGTGTGTTCAGTCATATCTCCCAGAACTACTGCTGCATTATGATTGTACAGAGAATTTATAATGCCTGGCCTGCCTATAGAAACCAGCTGGGGGAAAAAAAAAAAAAGAAAAAACCCTATTCCTACAGGAACCTGAAGGAAAGCACAATTAGTGGATGTTCTCACTTATTCTCCAAAAGCTATAGCATGTATTCCTTTCCCCAGGACATATATTAGTGATCGCAAAGGAGCATTTGCCTGTCACATTACACCCTGGAGCTTTGAATCAATATTTGCCTGCTCCTGTCAACCTCAAGCACTTAAAAGTCATGACTCCTACCCCAGGCCAGTATGTGATGAGCTCCCAAATCCTTAGGTGCTTTTTTCTGGCTCTTTCATTTTTCATTAGAAAGTTTAGATCATATTTTTAGATCATATCTTCCCTTGCCAGATATTCATACATTATTTACAGTGCTGCCAGATCCAAAATATTGAGAATATTGAAAAATACTTTTGGAAGTTCTTTACAAGACCTCCGCTTGGGAGCCCCACCTGTGGTCAGCTCATAGTGGCTTTGTTTGGGTGTTATGTCTTCCTTATTTTCACACCAATTCAGTGACGTTCATCCCCACATCTACAACTTAACTTTGCAAGCAGCTCAGCCCAGAGAGCAGAAGCAAGCACACGCTCTCCAGCTATAGGTCAGTTCAGCCCCCAGCCTCACATCTGTTTCTTGACCTAGCATCATCCCTGCTCCTTCTGCAGCATTGGAGGCTCCACATCTGATGGGGTCAGTCCAGGGAGGGTTCAGCCCCCTCCCCTCCTCCTTGTCCTGAAGAGGGATGGAGGCTCCGGCAGATGCCTTCTTCTGAGATGGCAAGACGAGAAGAGCAGGTATGGGGCAGCAAGGCCTACAGTCCTTCTGAACTGCTGGGTCTTTTCCTGATCCCCTCTTCCTCTTCCCTCCTGTGGGGTTAATATGGGGTTCTCCTTCTTCCACATTCCTGCAGAAAATGTCACGAGCTCATGCACAAGAGGGAAGGAGTCCTGTGGGCTGCCCCCAGCAGCCCTGAGGGATTCCCTGTGGCTGCTGGGGACATGCCAGAATCAGCTAGCCAGGACGGTAAAGCATGCAAGGGCTGCAACCTCTTACCCCACTGGGACCTCAGTGTCTCTTGGACTTGCTCTTACTACCAAAAAGTCTTAAAATGGGGCGACACTGTTTCTTCCCACCTGTCCTGGGCAGCCCCAGTCAGGCTGCTCATATGCAATCGCCCTAGCAGGAGATATGTTGTGTCTAGAGCCGTTTTCCAGTGACTTCTGTTATCTCTTCCACTAGAAATTCCCTGGCACTCTCTTTCATAAAATATCTGGTTTATCACTGTTTCCCATCACTTCTAGTGACCGAGCTGTACTTAAACATGCAGCTATCAGTTACACTCACCGTTTAATACTCAAGTGGTAAAATTGGCTAATCAGTCATTCATACAAGAGGCAAGCTTGAAGTTTGGCCTCAGTTCCTGAGACAGATTATTGAAGTTCTTAGTATAAACCACAGTTATGCCATTCAGTTATAACCAGCTACTGGAGCTACCCCAGCACCAGTGAGAAAATGAGGAAATCTAAATGAAAACAATGCATTTTTCACCCCTGCATTTAGGCACAGAGGGTGGATCAAATTCCTTGAATGCCAACTCTACAGGATGACATAGGTGTTATGAGTTAAGACAAACCCAGAGGTTCATATGAAAGATCATGAATCTCGTTGAAATTCAGAGTTGAGGTGAATGTGTGCTTTGGGTTTGAGCATGGGACAAAGAGTTTTGACATTTTCCAATGCACCCAGCTCCTCTACATCTATTTTGTGCTAACCTATTGGCTTTCTGATATTACAGTGTTGCATAGGTAAGAAAGGGGAAGAATGGTTACCTGTTTATGAGCATAACTTCTACCTAGTCAGTGTTATGAAGCACAATGAATACTTCCACACACCAGTAGTTTTAAAACTAGTTCCAGCCTATTGAGTAAGGCTGAAGAGGGAATAAGTGGGAAAGAGTGTTGCTGTATTCCAAGCCCCAGTGATCTATCCTATACTTGTATACTGTCTATACATTAGTATCTGGGAAACCATGAAGAACATCCAGGCAGTGGAGATCCCCATAAAATTCAAAGCTTGAAATCAGGACAAAACACTCAGCAGAGTTAGCAAACCTAGCAACCTAGAGAGTGTTGCCTGAAAAAATGGCAGGGAGAGAAAATGGAGATACAGGTTGTCTATGAAATAGGAGTAATAGATAAGTTTGCTACTGCCGAGTGGAGCAGCAGTAGGACAAGATGGGATGATGGTGAGGAACTCAGCAGGCTCTGGTTACCCTTTTTATCTTGGAGGTTATTCTTTATATATTTTCTTCAATCACTTGGTCCTAGGGACTGGATTAGCAGCCTTACATCCTTCATTATTACTGTACTTGTCAAATAAATTGTAATTAAGCTATTTACGTCTTTTCATCTCTGGAAGTCCTGTTAAAGGACTTCTCTGTAACTAGGATCTTGCATGCGGGGCATGAAGATGCACATGCACCTCAGAGATTCGGGGGCGGAGTCATGGAGAGCAGAGCTCTCCAAAACAGTGATGTATAACCAGGAATCAGTCAAAGGAATTAAGTGAAGTGCAACAACTCCAACAATTTTGATGATTGTTTCAAGATTTATCTCAACTGTTTAATCTCCCACTCCTTGAATGTATTTACTGGCACACTGCCGCCTTCTCACCTCCACCGCACCTTCGGCAAGCCTGCCACATCGAAGAAGGGTCATTTTGCACACTGACAGTAACTTAGCATCTCAAAAGTACCTGTGCACCAGGTCACACAAGGTCAACTTTTTTCATTTGAATTGGAGAGGGGTGGGTGTTAAAGAAAGCAAGGCCAGCAAATCTCTAATAGTGAGCAGAGTACCAGAGTTTCTACTAGATTCTTTTTTCCAGGCAAAATTCTGCTTCCAGAGTAACACAGCCAGTTCTCACTGACTTCAGCAGGAGTCATGGGTGAGTGTCTGAGGGCAGAGTTTGTCCCTTTGATTTTTTTGTGCATCAAGGAGAGAGAAACTGGTGTTCCAGGACTACCAGGTCCAAACTAATGCACCAAACATATCCACATCATATACATTTTATACATATTAGATTACATATTACCTTGCACCTTGTATTTCACTTTTGTTTGTGAAAGAAAAAAAAAGGAGCACATTTCTCTTCCATTCCATTTCTGTGAATAGTAGATCAGACTTCAGAGAGCTCATAATTGTAGCTCATGACAGTCAGATTGATAAAACCAGTTCTGGATACACTGGTCCCCTCATTTTTGGATGCTTTCTTCCTGGAACGGAATCTGTTAAACAAGTGCCCTGATCCTGGCGGGCACCTCCTTACAGTGACACACATAGCAGCAGAGGTGCTGAGCGAGCAGGTGGTACCGGGGTGGTATGTCAGGGGAGGGAACCTAATAGCAAATGTCATAGAACAAGGTAAAAATGAGATCCCACCTCTCTTCTAATCTGCTCCCAGATACATGCCGAAGCAATTTAGTGAATGACAGCCTGAAACCTCATCTGGATTTAGACACTTCAGTTATCCCTTTGGCTCTCAGCAGCTCACTCTTCATTATTTTAAAGATGTCCTGCAGTGATTATCCATTATTTACTTAATAGCTTCTTGTTTAAAGCACTTGGCCAAGTGACAGGCCTAGGATGAAGTAATTTCCCTGAGTAGAGTAACAACAAGGGAATAAGGGAGACCAAAACTCTTCACTGCTGCTGTCAAAGCTGTATCACCACCCAGGAAGGAGAGTGAGGTACCCAGGGCAGGCGAACACAAGCTACAGTGCGGCTGTGCTGCCCAGGGGCGTGGGCAGCTCCCAGCCAAGGGTAAGGCTTTGATCCACATCTCAAACTTCAGCATGCTTACACAGCAGGAATTAAAGAGTCACTAGTAAAATAAGAAACAGTGCTGGGAAGGCAGATAATCCCAGGTCTCCAGTTGTTTTCTTGTACCTGTACTTCCTTACTCCTCCTCGATCCCGCTCCCTCTTATACCCTCCCTGGTCAGATGAATGGTTACTTTCCTGCCCAGCACCCTGTGCCCTGTTTCTCCAGCACAGTTTTCCAGTCATTCCTGTGCGAAGTAGGAGATATGAATTTTAGCCCTTAAGCTGTGGATGGAAGAGAAACAAGGCAGCCAAGCCTCAGGTTAGTGTTCTGGTGATCAGAGAAAAGATGGGAATCATGCTCTCCACCATCAGCTATGTGGATCTGGGCCTGAACTTCTTCCAATTGTCATGCACCCCCTTCATTTTCCAAGCCAAAACCGCCTTTTAGGAAGTATGAATGCAGATACGAATTTTCTAGAGAGTGCTCTCCTCACTATCTTGGTAATGTCCGCAACATCCTTGATCAAGTCTTAACTTCAAAACTATACAGATTAGAAAAGACACGCTTTCACTTAATGAATGCCATTTCTTCCCTCTTTTCCCCTTTTAAAATCTGTTTTCATTTTGTGTGTGTGTGTGTGTTAGCTACATTTGATAAATCATGAGCTAGGGGTCAGTGAGATATTGCAGTGGTTTGACATAGATTTGACAAGTACTGACTAATCCTGACAAATTTCCCACTGATTACTTTTCAAGATACAGTTTTGCCACTGGATGGAAGAATAGGGACTTTGTAAGACATCTTTGTGGGTGAGCAAACTCCTCAGATTAGTACAATGAGAAGAATGAAAAGGATCCCAACTAACACACACACAAGAAAATACTGTTTTCTAAGTACGAAATAAATGTGCTGAAAGATTTTACAAAAGGTTGTGATTCTGTAATTTTTGTACCCAATTTTAAGTGCATTGGCTCAGGTGCTTTCCTTTGATGCGATTAAACAGTGCACAGAATAAAACCATATTGTATTATAGAGAATCCCGAAACAATCTGTAGAGTCAGTCCTGAGAAATTTTCTTCCCAATTAGCTTAAACTGGCCAAATAATTCAGTGTGAGTTTGCCAAATCCTGCTTCGCTGACTCCAGTGTTTTGACTTTCTGGAGTTTCCATTATATCAGGTTTAACTACATAAAATGCAAGCAAAGAAATATAAGGCATATTTAGCTGACAAATCAGGCGACTTGACATATTTTCACATGTCAACCTTGAGAGATAGATAGGCACTGCCTGAGAAAATGACACCTCCAAAGGAACATGGATGCCTTTTTGCATCCAGTACCTCAGCTTATTTAATTGTTGACACTTCACAGAGGCAATTAATATACAACAAACCTTACAGGATGGAGAATGAAAAAGTACAAAAATTTGGCAACACTCCCCTCTAACTAGACCTAGAGAGAGACTTAGTGCTAAAGGGAGCTGTCAGGGCTATAGCAAATTGTGTTGTGACACTCCATGGAAGAGAAGAAACTTGAAAAACAGATCAGTGCTTAATTATCAACTGTTTGGGTTGCATCTTCGGTGAAGATACTTGATATCTGAATCTGGCAAATACTGGGGGAAAAAAGAACAAGCATTCAAATTCTGTAAACATTTCTGATTTTCAGAAATATTGCCCACTCGTTATCCCCTTTTCCTTCTGTTGGATTTCTGGCTCTTTACCATCTCCAGAAAACATCCTTTGATTTATTTACTTGCGGCTTTTATGTTTCCGTGAACTCGCATGTTACCAAGTTTTACAACTCAAATATTTTCTGAAAATGCATTTCAAAGTCATTTCAAACTGCTAAAGGAAGCAGAATCTTAAAGTTGTCTGTACACACACGAGCAGCATAGTGCCTTTACCCAATAAGAAAATAGAAACAACGTCATGCAGCCTAATACATGGGAACACAAATAATTCAAATAATGAACATCAAATACTGAAAACATGATATGCATTTAAAACTTAGAAAGCAAATTTATTGTATGCTTTCACAAATATAAATCTGAGTATTTTTTACTTTGTTTTGGGTCTGGTTTTTTCACATTTATTTTCCAAAATGACTTTCAACAAATGTTGAAAATCATTCATTTGTTGATACTTAATATAAAGACCCAATAAAATGTATTTTGTCTAGCAGAGAGGAGAGAGAAAGGAAATAGTTCTGATGACATTACCATTTCTGTCTCACTTTAGAGGTCTAGCTAAAATGCTATTTAAATCTGATTTAATTCTGTTCCCCCTTTCCATTTTTCAAAACAATGGCTATTTAGGCAATGGAATACATTTTTCCATGTGCGTGTATGTTCCGTGCAAACTTTGCCTTTATGGCTTCTGAACTGACTGTTACAATGCATATCGTTGAGGCAAAAAGACCTAAAAAACTGTGAGACAACTCATATCTAAATCATAGTCCTAATCAGAACTGAAAGCATATTCCCAGTACATTAATTTCAAATCTGCCTAAATATTTGTACTCTGTGTATTACTGCACTCATCCTATCAGCATCAAAACAATGTCATGTGAGGTTCTTATTTGCAACTAATAGCTGCATTCAGTTATATGGCTTAAATAGTGATTACTTCTAGAGAACAGTTCATCCGTGGTGTTAAAAAATCCTGTAACTTTATCTATCCTTCTGAAATATTTATTGAATTGGAAAAAGAAACACAATTTTGTGACCTTCCAGTTTACTTCTTCAGGTGGAAGGCCATTTCATCCCTTTCATTTTTAGCATGACAGTCAAAAAATGCTGAATATTTCCAGACAGCATTCACACATGTTGGGGACTGCTGTCAAGATCAGACTTCACTTTTACCTGAGTCCAGTTGACTAAGAAATTATTTCATTAACAGTGGTTTTGCTGAAGACTAATGCTGATGTTTTTATTGTTTCCTAGAGATACTTTTTCTAGGTCTGTTACATGACTGAAGACAAAAGCAGATTTTCCATTGATTTAAATGTCCAGCAGGTCAGGTCCTGTATTCATGGAAATAAGAAATCAACTAATAAAGTCAAAACTCTGTAAGACTTGCAAAACCAAATTCTTACAGCAATGTAAATTTATCCATGTTCATTTCGAATCTAGACTCTGAGTGGCACTTAGTGTGAAAAAACACAAATTAGGCTAAAGATAAATCTAGCATGGGAATGAAATGTTTAATTTGTTTTTAAGAGTGTGTTTTACTTTTTGTAACACTGGTGCATCGGTCCCATAATAACGGAGGAGACTAAAATCTATAATCATAACAGCATCCTGGCATTAGGCACAAGTAAGGCATTGGGAAAAATAGAAAATATTTCAGGCAGCAAATGTCATCTGTGTCCCCATACGTGAATAGGCTCTAGCAGATTACACTTTTGTACAATCATTACTCAGTGCCTCAATCAGGCTACTCACATTTTAATTTCAATTTGATTTAATTGCAAGAATTGTAATTTCAAAAGAAATTATCAGTACAGAACCAATAGTGTTTTATCTTAATTGCAGCTTATTCTTCATGTCATCTATTCTTCTCTGAGGATGATGAATAATTGATTACATGATTTGCCACAATTATTTGATGAATAATCAATGGTATTCAATCAATTTGTTTAGCAATTGTACTTTGCAATTTACATTTAAGTAAAAGATTAAGATCTCCTGCGCAGTTAAATAACAAACTGTGTTTAAATAATGTTAAAACCGTAACACAGTGAAACAAAAGCTAATCAGGTTAGGGTTGTGATTTACACTTGTGCCATTATAGAGAAGGAAAAGGACAAATGGTACAGAGTATTATTCCTAACTTCTAACACCCTGGCTTCTCAAAGTATAATTTTTCAGTAAATGGAATTTAGTAAGAATAAAAGATTCTTAAAATCATCACAGTTGTTTATCCAAAATAATATTTATTGCCTTCTATTAAGTTCTTTCTATGTAGTACCTATAAATCTGGGTTGATCTTATGAAACGGCTAATGATCAAGTGTCTCAGTGGATGTGGGATCAGACATATGCTCTCAAAGCTGTTTCATCTCTCAAAGCGGGGACAACAGAAGGTTGTTCAATCTCGGTGTCTCCTGTTCAAACAGAAACACCTCCAGGCAATGAAATGGCCACATTCTTGGGGAAAAACACTGTGAAAAATCCATGGTAGCCTCATAGTCATACAGGTAGGAGTCTAATGCCTGGTGCGACTGGGAAATTGATATGCAAAGGACCGCTAGGTTTCTGAGTATTCATCTGGAACTAGAGAAATGCAGGGAGTTTTGCCATTATTTCTTGAATACAACCAGATTCATCTGAGACCACTCAGAAGGCAGAGTACAATCATCCATGGCTGGAAAAGCTACAGAAACGTTGGGATGTTTTCCAAGAGCTGCTCCAAACGTCACTACAGCTAGCACGACTGACTCCAGCTCTGACGGGAGGGAGCACAAGGTACAACAGCAGATCTCAGAAACAGGACTAGGATTACTTATCTGTATTGTAAACCAAATGTTGTTCTTTTAATCTCAGTCAAGTTGCCCATTTTATCCTAGTCCATAGGAGGTAACTAGGCTAGAAGAACCGACGGAGAAGTCTGTGATCAAAGGCAGGGTGCGAAGACTGTGTATAAGGATGATGTTTTAGTCCAGGTAGAGAGGACATAGAGAGTTACTAGGGAAGATGCCTGGGAATGAAACCTATAAGGGACTTTTTTAGCAGGCCATGCAAGGATTCAGCTGACTTTTAAACAGAGATTAGGAAGGGCCATATAGTTGAAAAAGAGCCAAGGGATAAGGCCAAAACAAACAAAAAAAGGCAAAAATCAGCAGGAGAGCTCTTATACAAAAATTAAGGACTATTGCAAAAACAAAACAGAAAAGGAGACCCTGTAGCCTGGAACAATACTTGAACTGGAAAACCCAAGAAGCCATCCTCTCTTCCAAATGCAAGCATGCATTCCAGCTTTGTCCTGACTCAGTATCAGGATGCAATTCCCTCCCTCCATGCATGCTACGCACAGGTTTACTTGGGAAAAGAAATGAAACCTGGGTGCTGAGATGGGGTCATACTACTCCTCCGTCTATCCGTGATTCGAATGACTGGTGACCACGTTTCCAAGTACCCTGCAAAGACCACCCAGCACTTGGAGTAGGTTTGATGTAGATTGTTGCGACTCCTGACGATACAGAGGAGGGAAGCGGTACACCTACTAAGGTAGTGGGGAAAGCAACCCTCTTAACCAGTGGCATTTTGAAAACTCGTTCTTAAGACTGGTTTTTTTAAGCCAAAACTATACAACTGATAAGGAACATATTGCTAGTTACATATCAAAGAAAAGAGTTGGGTTTATAAGAATGAGCATTTGAAAATTTATGCCTAATTGCTTCTGGCAGTCCACATGACTTGATTCTAGTTGAAGTGGCCCAGAAACACCCAATGCAGAACTAGAACAAGGTGCTCTTGTTGATATTAATCATTGATGTGCTTCTATACAACTTTCTGTCTGAAAAGCTCAAGTGCTGCACAAACATTAACTAAGCCTTACAAGACCCATGTGGTGTATGACAGTTTTATTGTCTGCATGCAAAGAGGGAAACTGAGGCATTCCCACTGCTACTTAGAAGTATGTATAGGAAAAGAATGGCCATTGTACCCATTGTGGGCTCCGTTCCTAAAGAAAGACTTAAAAAATAAAAAGAGAAAGTATAAACCCAATGCACAGTGTTGTAGATAGTGAGCAGCAGAAGTTAAAGCATTGTTCCTCCCAAAAAATCCACAAATGATCCCAGAAGCTGGCCTATGCTTTACACCACAGAGAAAACAAAACAAAACAGTCCAATTTGACCTTGCAAAAAATGTAAATCTCACCCCTAATCTAACACAAATTTTGTTCTAAATACACAGTAAAAACACCAGGTAGATACCTGTGGGGTGGCCTAATGCCAGTATAAAGATCACTGTGTTTCACTCAAACTCGCCATCTCCAGGCACGGTCTTTTTCTATTCCCCAATACTTAAACTGCTTTAGTAATTAGCACAGTCTGACCTGTATCTTCTGTATTGGCAGAATCCAACAGTTCTAGATGATAGGATCACAGCTGGAAGGGACCTCAGGGGACCATCTAGTCCAGCCATCTCTTCCAAGCTGGGCTAGCCTCAAAGCTACATCAGTTCTAGATTATATTTTCACTACCTAGCTAAGGAGCTATTTTTGTTCACCTACTGCAGTTGCAGTTGCAGCTCTGTATGTAAGGTTTACACAAAACCAGTTTTATGCAACCTCTTGCTTATCGAGAGTTAGTTAGTCCTTTCAATATGAAAACATGGGATACTTTAAAGGTCATAAGAAATATTTAAAGTATTCACTGGAAGACGTAGGATTGGAAAAGAAATCCTGATGGATTGCTCTAGGCATTTCCATACCTGTGTAAATCTATATGGATGCTTTTCCCCCTACTTCAAAATCACATGAAAACTTTTCATACCTCACATTTTTAAATTTTAAGCTCCTGCAACATAGGCCAAAAATTGCATTCCTCACATGAAATTCATGATCACTGTCAGCACTACTTTTTAGAGAAAAATCCTAAATATAGAACATATTGTAGAACACATTTTTCATACAATAGGTAACAGTCCCATTGAAGTTGGGGTTTTTACTATGTTAAGGTAACAAAGCTGGGACTCAAGCCCCTTTTAAACTTGCTTATCAGTACTTTTTATGTTTTTTCTTCCATAAATATTTTTAAAATATTTAATAAAAGTTTAAGATATACAAATAGATATTGTAACTCTGGGCCTTTTTTAAGAGCAAGTTTTCCTTATACCCTCTCTCAACCCAGGCCAGTGGCACAGTAGACCCCACCATGAAATTATCCATACTTCAAGTGAATGAAAAGTGCACCCAACTTGAAACTGTGAACAGTACATGAGGGTAGAACGCAACAAAATCACAGGGGAGCCAAGTAGCTCCCACGGAAAGTGCAAAAAAATTGATGGAGAATATTATAGCCCCTCCCCCAGTACTTGCATTTGTGGATTGAATTTTTTAATCTTATTTCCTACTGTTTGCAGGGTTATGGGCGTATTTTCTCCCTGACACAAACAAAGTCCCGTAGGTCCAAAGAGAAAACTGACTGTGCTGTTTCATCAGGACTACAGTTGGTAACTTGGACATGCTTTATTTCTGTCTGTGTTGTGAAAAACAGAGCAGGTTGTAACACTATTAAAGCAGTTATGCTGGATTTGCATTGCAGACATGGCTGTAGAACGGGTAAATTACATTACTGTAGCAAGCTTCCCAGGCTACCCATATGGTTAAGTAGAAACTAAGAGTTTATAGGTTAATTAGAGGCATTTGTAAGTGAGGATCAGATAAACAGATATACAACTTAAAAGAGTGCATTGGCCATAAATTCTTTCATTCCAGATTCAGATCTGCTAATATATGACTGTAAACACCTTTGACAAGGTTATTTAAAAGCCAGGCAATCTTATTTCCTATGCCTTTGGAACCTGAAGTGGGAAGAAGTAAATGACGGAAATCATGCAATGCTGCCAGCAGAGTCTAAACGTATTTAGATCTTAGTGATAAGTGCTACGGAAATGCTTGACTAGGTGGCAGGGAAGAGCACAGGACAAGGGACAACAGCTCTACAGCAGCAGCTGGCTACAAGCAGCCCTTTTGCCATCCTTTTCTTCATACTCCTTTCAGAATGTATTCAATTTTGCACATTTCTACTTCATCCTTCATCTTTTTTTCTTAAATTACAGGAGACATCCAAATTCATTCTGATGGAAAAAGTGATGTAGACTTCTTTTAATGAGGTTTCACCTGTCTGTACAAGTGTCTTTGTTTTCTCTCTGAAAACTTCCATGCAGATGCAATCTGAAAATGTTTATTTTCAGACTTGGTTAAGATTTAAAAGGAAGCGTTCAGCAATGTGATGGTGATACTACATCCAGGCTGCAAGGAAACAGCAGAGCAGAGCACCCAGGGTTAGGATTGCAGCTGAAACTTTTAAGGTGATAAGTGAGTTTAACACTCTTGCCTGTAATAAAGTTGTAGCCTAGGGTTCTAGTCTAAAGTTGTTTCCTGTAAGTGTTACATTTTTTTTTTTTTCAGATACAGAAAGATAATTTTGACCAGATTGGATTCCAGATAACAAACTTACTCTGCTAACACAGGAAAACCAAATGTGCTTCAAAGCATGAAGGGAAAATTGCCATTTCCTAACCTCAAATAATTCCTTGTTTAGAGAATCAAGAGAGACACTGCCAGACAACAGACCAAATTTCAGCTTTGTATTAAGTTTTCACGGTTCCAAACACAGTTGTTTCACCAAGTGGGGAGAGTTTGTGGCCGCTTAGAAGTCACTCTGGTAAAATTATCTCACCTTCCAATGTGCATCTAGAGAAAAAAAAAAAAGGTGAAGTTAAACATCTTCATTGTTACTCATCCTTCTCTTTGATTTTTTCATAGAGGATTTAAACACTGTGAGACTACTAGAGAACCAGGAGCTCAGTTCATGTTGCTTAAAGGGTATGAGGTGCGAGCAACTGGAACAAGGGCGGCAAACTTCAATGGCTTAAAGAGATACCCAAAGTGCCAGTAAGAGTATAAGGGATTTAAATGTATACCTGGCTACTTCAGTGTCCCTTTAACGCCTACCGCATTCGTTTTGCCATCTTATTTACGTTAACACCGGGGCTGCTTTGCTTTGGGAAGTGCCCACCCCTGCCAACCCTCTAAGGGAGCTCTTCTAAGCCTGGCGGCTGCCGGCTCCACGCACCCGGGAGGCCGAGGGCCGAGGCCGAGGAGGGCGAGGGCCCCGCGCCCCGTTCCCTCCAGCAGAGCCCAGGCTGCAACCGGTGGGTGTGCGCAGCCCACCGGCAATACCGTGGGCCGCAAATACCGCCGGAGCGAGCTCCGTCACCCACCTCTGCCCAGAGCAGCGGGAAGAGTTTTTAATGAACTTTCCCTCTCCCGTTCCCCCGGTGAAAGCCGGCGGCGAGGAGCGCCGCAACTGGCCTCAGCGCTCCGTCTGACCGGGGGGCACGGAGGGGGTAGCCTGCCCGTCCCCCGCCTGCTCCCCGGCCTTCCCAAACTGGGGGGAATAGGGGGTTTCACAAGTTCCGCCGTGCCCCCGCCAGCTTCAAAGGGCAGCGCGCCCCCTCCCCGCGCCGCCGACGGGCGGGGCGGGGCCGGGGCGGG